>BGPR01005279.1:0-96038 GCA_013235015.1 Araneus ventricosus
TTCACTTGAACTTTTTATTTGACTTCCTCTATCTTTCCTTGTACTTTGTCTTCCACTTCCTCGATCTTCCTTTCTACCTCGCCTTTTACCTCTCCAATCTCTCTTTTCACGCTTTGGACATCTTCTATTTTCTCTATGCAACTGTTGACATGATCTTTAATTTTTCCGACTTTACTTTCGACGTGTGATTGGATCTGATTCGTCATTTCTTCTTGTCCTTTTCTCATTTCTTCTTGTCCTTTTCTCATTTCTTCTTGTCCTTTTCTCATTTCTTCTTGTCCTTTTCTCATTTCTTCTTGTCCTTTTCTCATTTCTTCTTGTCCTTTCTTCATTTCCCCTTGTCCTTTCTCCATAGATTTCTTCATCTCAGCTAGCAGAGCAAGTAGATCAGCGTTCTTAGCCATCTTTGTCTGAGATCTCGTTTCCACCATACACAATTATTCCACTTCTGGACACCAGTGTTGCAAAATGTCTTACTGCGGGTCTATGGTGTAAACAGTCCAACACGCAGGATAATGGAGAATGAAGATTTATTTACAAATATGCAGGAAAGCACGTAGCACAGATACAGGAAACAATAGTTCTTGCACAAATTACCAATGTAAACAGACAACAATTCGCAGGTAATAACAGTTCAGCTTTTTGTTATCTAACAACACAAACAGTCAGCAAATAACTAATAACTAGTAGACCATAACTGCACCTTCAATAGCGCTCAGCTCACCAGGACGCACTGCGGGTAGAAGTCCAAAGGCATTCGCGCTCCAAAGTGATTCCAGTCGATCAAAGACGCTCCTCTGATCTAGGCGCCGTCCTTAAATATTCTCTCCGACAGGCCGTGACGTCACATGGTGTTTTCTCGAGTATTCCCTTTCCTAGTAGAAATATCGAGAAAAGGGTTGCATTTCCGGGAATCATCTATTTGTCGCCAAGGTCATGGGGGCCCTAAGAGTCGCTGAGGTCACTCCATGCTTAACCTTGTAAAACTCTCTTCCCAACCATAAGACTTGCATTGCTGGGAAGCGACTTTCCATGTTTGTAACAATATGTAATTCATATGTTCAAATATAGATTTAATTTTTTTTTCATTCATATCTAGCGCAAGCCGGATCGAGTAATGTGTTTCCAAATCCTGGGAAGGAGCGTATGCGTAAGTTTAAGTGTTTTTCTGTTTTTTTTTTATTATTTTATGTGAAACTTTTTCTTTTTTCTTGAGATTCAACTTCATTGACTTAATACTTAAAATTAGAAGTATATTATTTTTTCATATCTATCGCAATGCAATTTTGGCTTTGGAAAATAGTTTCGATATATGGTGTCTGTTTTATTGCATATTCTCACTTTTATAACATATCTTAAGACCATCTAGCAACCATCAGCTCTAGTACATTCACAGTCAACATCTATCTGATGCCAGATCCTTTTTAACAAATCCTGAACACTGAGTGTTGCCACATATATAACATCTTTCCTTTTTAAGAAACATAAAAATAAAAAAATAATAATTTTTTAACTATAATACAATTGCAAAATGATAATATACATAATGATATGCCTTAATATACAAAATGATACAGATATAAAATTGTTGAATAATGCCTAATTACAAAAGATAATCATCATACCTGGATGGCCTGTTAACATTTCTACCCCTACGAGTTATGTACACAGGGTTTGAACTAGCTGAATTTTTATTATGAAGATAACCATTCTGAGAGGTGTTGTGAGATGTATTACTGTTTAAATTAACAGCATTATTATTACTGTGATAAAGACCATGAACTTGAGTATTATTACCACATATACTCTGCTCATCACCAAGGTCATGGTAATCAGGATTCAATTTTTATTTGTCTGAATATTTGTCTTGCGAATATGACATTTATTTCGTCTTTCGATTCTTCCATTTTTATTCTTTACCAGATATGATCTAGGGGTTGAATGCTTTTTAACGATTACTGCAGGCTCCCACTGTGCACCTACTCTCACCATTACCTTTTCCCCAGAGATAAATTCAGGTCTAACATGAGCTTGTTTGTCATAATATAACTTTGTCCTTGCCTGTTTTTTAATTAGCCCTTCCCGGAAATGCTTATGTACTACTGGCTGTAACTCAGTTTGAGTTATGGGCAACTTTATTCTTAGCTTTCTACTTAATAACATTTGACTAGGTGAAACACTCATACCTGAAATAGGAGTACATCTGTACTCGAGTAATGCCTCATACAGTTTTTCGGGGCTTGCTTTTCTTAACAAACTCTTGGCAATACCCACTAACTTTTCAGCAAACCTATTTGACTTAGGATACCTAGGGCTACTTGTGATGATTTCAAAACACCATTCTTTTGAAAACTTTTTCATCTCCCAGCTACTGAAAGGAACGTTATCACAAATCATGATTTTTGGGATACCATGAGTAGCAAACATTGGTTTTAATTTGTTGATAACTTCCTCTGAACTTTTATTCCTTAACTGAACTACATCCACCCATTTCGTTAAGTAACATCCTACTACTAAATAACTTTTACCACCATAATCACAAATGTCAGCACCAATTTTTTCATAAGGAAGATGGGGTATTGTGTGACTTATAAGAGGTTCTTTAATTGTTTGGGACCTAACCTCTCACATACCATACATGTAGAGATCGTTTTTTCAATATCATCATTAATATTAGGCCAAAATATAACCTCTCTAGCCCTAGCTTTTGATTTTTCTACTCCACAGTGTGCCTCGTGTAATAACAATAACATGCTTTTCCTTATTGACACTGGTACTACAACTCTACTATTAAGAAAAACTAAATCTTGCTCCACACTTAACTCATGCCTAAACCTAAAATAAGACCTAGCTTCTTTTGGAACCTTATCAATACTACTTGGCCATTCAGTTTCCCAGTATTGTTGTACCTTTTTAAGTCCTTCATCTTTCAAGGTAGCCTTCTTAAACTCCCTTTTTTTAATCTCTGATATCTGCAACTGTTTTGTTAATGTATGAACAATTTCAATCATTTCCTCATCATCAATTTGAATCTCTTTCTCATTAAATGACCAATATAAGAGATCAGCTATGTGCATAAATTTGCCTGGTAAATATTTTAAATTCAACTGATACTTTAAAAGCTTAATCTTTATCCTTTGTAATCTATTGGACAACACATTGACAATATTTTTGTTCATTATTTAAACTAATGGTTTATGATCTGTAAGTACCTCAACCTCTCTATCATATATATAGTAATGAAATTTATTTATAGCAAATAAAATACTTAAGAATTCTTTTTCTATTTGTGCGTAATTTTTTTCTGAGTTAGTTAAACTGCGGGAAGAAAAGGCTATTGGCTGACCATTTTGCAATAGGCAACAACCTAAGCCATCTTTTGAGCTATCCGCCTGCAATGTGATGGGTTTATTACTGTCAAATATTCCCAGTACAGGAGCATTACAAATTAGATTTTTTAATTCTTTGAAAGTTTGAGAATGCAACCCTAGCCACTGCCATTCAACTTTTTGTTCTAAAAGTTCCCTTAATGCAGCAGTTTTAGTTGAAAAATGTGGCACAAACCTCCTTAAGTAATTAAGCATTCCCAGAACTCTCTGCAATTCAAGCTTATTTTTAGGCTCTTTTAATTCCACTATAGCCTTAACCCTTTCAGGATCAGGACGCATGCCTGCCACATTAGATACATGATCCAAATATTTAACCTCTGGAACTCTAAATTGTACTTTATTCTTATTGAATTTGATATTAAGGAATTTAGTTCTTTGAACTACTTTAGCCAAAATTTCATCATGCTCTTTTATTGAGTTACCCGTAATAAGTAAATCATCAAAGTAGATTAGAACACCTTGTATATCACCAACATTTTCTTGGTTTCTTTCCTGAAAAATTTCAGGGGCACATGAAATTCCCATGGGAAAGTCTTAAAAATTTATAACACCCAAACGGTGTGCTAAAAGTACAGAGTTCACTACTTTTTACATCTAATCATATTTGGAAAAAACCATCTTTCAGATCTAATACAAAATAAACTGATTTATTTGTTAATTTTGGTAAGAACTCTTCTGTAGTAGGGATCAATACATGCTCCCTTTTAATTACTTTATTAAGATCTTGGGGATCCAGACAAATTCGTATGGTCCCATTTGCTTTTTCAATTATAACTATATTTCTAACACATTCTTTAGGTTGATCACCTTAGCAATAATACCTTGAGCTTCTAATTCTTTCAATTTTGAATTCTAACTTTGGTTTAACAGTTAATGGTACCCTACGAGGTGGCCTTACAACTGGAGATGCATCATTTTTAATATTAATTTTACAAGTACCCTTAAATTTTCCCACACCTTCAAATAGCTCCACATTATTTTGTATAAATTCATCTTTAGAACTAAATGCCATATTCATATACTGGTCTAATTTGTTTTTATTGGGAATTTCAATATCATTCACAAAATGAATAAGATCCAATTTAACACATTCATTAATACCCAATAATGGTCTTACCTGAGGATTTGCCACTATAATAAAATCAATAACACAATTTAAATTATCAACACTACAGTTCAAAGAAATTGAGCCAGCAGGCTTAATTGTTGCACCTCCGAAAGCTTTCAACACTACATTGCATTTTCTCATTTTGGACTGTGACTTAAACAAATTAAAAATACTAAGAGGCAGTACATTCACTTCAGCACCAGTGTCCAATTTGAACGTCACAGGCTGTCCTTCAATGATAAGAGTTTTGTTCCACTCCTTCAAAGTGGATGCTGACTCAATACATTTCACAATATGATGAACGTTTATAGAGTTCACATAATAGTCACCGTTGTCCTCCGATTCATCTACCACTACATCTTTTACAACTTTATAACGGCACACAACAGAGAAATGATTTAAATTGTTACAGGAATGGTAGCGCTTACCGTATGCTGGACATTTTCCTTTCACATGCTTCCTGTTACACTTCCAACAGGAGCTAAACATTCTCGCTTTTTCTCCGTTTTGGAATGATTTATTGACTGTTTCATCTTTATTACTCCAATTTGCCTCACGTTATGACACTAGCTTCTGTGGAACGGATCTCCTTCCAACAAAATCAACATTTTGCCCTTGAACTGTCTGCGCTCGAATCTTGCTCAACTCGGCTGTTTTTCCTAGGCCAATAGCTCTTTCTAAACTTAGATCCGACTCTCGTAGCATTCTTTCCTGTAGACTTGCATCGCCAACTTCTAAAACAATTCCGTCACGGACAACTGAATCGGACTGATCTCCAAATTCATATGATTTCACCAGCTTCTTTAAGTCCATAACAAACACGTCGAACGTCTCACCTTCCTCTTGACAACGTTGATTGAAGGTAAACCGCTCAACGCTGACATTCCTTATAGGAATTGTGAACTTTTCAAAGTGGTTCACCACTTTGTCAAAGTCTTTCCTGTCCTCAGCTGTTAAATTAAAAGCGTTAAATACCTCAACAGCTTCCTCTCCGGCAGCATTCAGCAGAATCGCCACTTTTACTTCCGACGATTTCGCCTCATTACCTGAAGCTATGAGATAGATCTCAAACAATTGTTTGAACCAACGCCAATTGTCGGCCATGTTGCCGTTGAAGTTCAAACCTCGTGGCGGATGGCAACCTTCCATTCTGCTACGATTTTTATTTCGCTTTATCTCTCAAACTAATCCCAAAAGTTCTAGGATATTAGATTACGCCATGTTTTATTGTATATTCTCACTTTTATAACATATCGTAAGAGCATCTAGCAACCATCAGCTCCAGTACATTCCCAGTCAACATCTATCTGATGCCAGATCCTTTATAACAAACCCTCAACACTGAGTGTTGCCACATATATAACAGTGTGAGAGTTTAGAATCAGTGGCATTTGGTTTACTTAAAAGCTTTCATTCTTCAATTTATGATATATTTTTTGTGAAACATTAATCTTTTTTATGCTCCCATCTGATCTTTGTAATTATTTTACATTAAGACACACTGTTTTAGGTAGCTTGAATTTTTAATTCTAATAATTTAACTTGGGGTCGTTTCCATTTTTAGTTGTGTGTTATATGTAATTCATATGTTCAAGCATAGATTTAATTTTTTTCCTTTCATATCCAGCACAAGCTGGGTCCAGTAATGTCTTTCGAAATGCACCTACTTTCCGTCCACGTAAGTTTAAATGTTTTTCTGTCTTTTTTATTATTTATGTGAAACTTTTTCTTTTTTTTCGACATTCAATTTCATTGACTTAATATTTAAAATTAGAAGTATATTATTTTTTCATATCTATCGCAATGCAATTTAGCTTTGGAAAATAGTTTCGATATATGGTGTCAGTTTAGAAATAGTGACATTGGTTTACTTAAAAGCTTTCATTCTTCAATTTATGTTATATTTTTTGTGAAACAGTAATCTTTTTTATGCTCCCATATGGTCTTTGTAATTATTTTACATCAAGACACACTGTTTTAGGTTGCTTGAATTTTTAATTCTAATAATTTAACTTGGTGTCGTTTCCATTTTTAGTTGTGTGTTGTATGCAATTCATGTGTTCAAACATATATTTCATTGTTTTTTTCGTTTCTATCCAGCTCGAGGCAGTCGGAATAGTCTTATCCATCTATGTAAGTTATATGTATTTTATACTAATTTACATAAAACTTTTTTATCCTTGAGAATCAATCTTAAACGTTTAATTCTTAAATTTGTAGTACATTACTTTTTCATATGCATTGGAATGCAATTTTATTTTTTAAAAATAATTTTCTCTGTGTCGTCATAACATAGAATGAGTGACATTGTTTTACTTAAAAGCTTTGATTTTTTAATTTTTCATACATTTATTGTGAAATATTAATTTTTTTTATACTCCCATCTGAGCTTTGAATGTTTTTTTATTTTATATCTAGACATTTAGTTTTACATAACTAGAAGCTTTCATCTAATAATATAGCATGGGGGCGTTACCATTTTTAGTTGCGTGTTATATGCAATTCATGTATTGAAACATGTATTTTATTTTTTTCTTTCATATCCAGTACAAGCTGGGCAGACTTTTGTATTTCCAAATCCATCCAGTAACCGTTCATGTCAGTTTAAATGTCGTTTCTGTGATTTTTACTAATTTAAATGAATTTTTTCTTCATTTCTTGACAATGAACCTCAAAGACTACGAAACTTTAATTTGGAAAATAATTTCGCTAGATGGTGTTGTAGTATTGAAACAGTGATTGTTTTACTAAAAGCTTTGGTTCCTAATTATTCGATCATAAATTTTTTTTGAGGACACCCTATTTTTGATAGCTTGAACTGTACCTGAAATAATAGAATTTTGGATTACTACCATTTTTAGTTGTCTGTCATATATAATTGGAAACTTAAAATTTGTCTCACTTCGTGCCTTACTGAACGAACTTTAGAAAGTCATCACACTCGTGAAGGAACTATGTATGATTATAAAATTTGCGTATCTGGTTGGTACGTGAGAGAGATAAAGTTTTCGGTCGATCAGGGATGAGATTGGCAAAAAAGTAAAAAAAACTGAAACGCGAGCAAAAAATTTGTACCATAATTTATATGCGAAAGAAGTAAAACATCAGAACATGCAACGTGATGAAAATATTACACTATAATAATTAATAACTTAATTATTTATAATTCAGTACGCATAAATAAGAAAAAGAATATTAAATTATTTTAGAATCATTCACACTAAAAGTTAACAAACAAGTTTAGCACATCATCAGGGCATCAGAAAATACAAAATTATACATTAAAACATATTTACCACCTGTACATCACTGAGATGCTACATTCACCCCACAGAAGTCTGAGAAGAATTATATTTAATAGCCTTGTGATAAAAGTTAGCTCAAAAGATAAATAAAAATAATTTCTTATGCTTCAGGCAATTATGTAAAGTGTATTAGCTCTCTATAAATTATAATACTGTATCATATACTGAATTCTGTTTTATTTCTTTTATTTTTATACATTTTTGCAAAAGTAACAGCACAATGATTTTGCACCTTAAAAAGTGAAAGGGGTCTCGAAATTGTACAGTTACAATGATGGATTCATTTACCATTATTGATATTTGAAACCCTTTGAAACATTTCCTTAATAGTTAAAGAAGTGGTTTTCTTTCCTTTTTTTTTATTTGTGTGGCTTTTGTTGGTAACAGATCTCCATTAACACACTTCACCCCTTGTTTTGGAGGGCTCCTATCTTTGAAAGATTTTTCTTCAATAAAGGATGTGTGTTGCATCCTCTGCAAGTTTATTATCAGTAGAAGCTAAAGTTTTTGCACAGTCTTCGTTAGTATCTCTCTGTTTAATTACTGGCATAGTTGTCGGGACTACATTATCTCCAGAATGCCTAGGTAAATAACAGAGGCGGTGCCATCGGGGGGGGGGGCAAGGGGGAAATTGCCCCCCCCGTCGGCGAGAAATTAAGACTTTCGTCTTCAAAAGTCTTTGCGATTTTGGGAGATGTTGAGAGCAGGATATCAAGGAATATAATAATTTTAATCCCATCTTTAAGTTATTATATAATAAACTGTCGAGATAAGCGATTTGTGTACAAATTTGAGAACTGATTAACGATTAAGTCAATAGAATTATCGACATCCTTTTAAATTGTCATCCATTCGGTCAGTAGCTCACACCACATTTCACAGAATAGGCGACAAGTGAATCAGATGTCGCATTTTGCAGACTGTTTTCAGTCGGTCAGCTAAGAGATCAAGAAGACGGATGAAAATTTGTATGTTTTGTTTTCTCTATCGACAGTTTCGATCACTTTTCGGCGGAATTATTTGGTAAAACTAAAGTATCTGTATTGCACAAGAGTGCGGCTATATATTGTGGTCATTCCTCTCAACTGCCATTTTTATTCGGGGCGGATTTTTTCGGTCCATAGACATAACCTTAAAATAAAATCTATTAACGACCACTCAAACCCCTCTGAGCAATCGGGTTTGTCGCGCGTTCAACTTCAATGAAATACTTTCCATTCGTCTCTCCGACCGTAGATATTTATAAAGAAAAAAATGGAGGAAACAAAGAAAAAAATATTCATGCACTCAAACACAACACCGGAAATCAGATAGAAATTAATCATTTCTTTCCCAATGTGAAGAGAAAAATAAATTTCGCACTCTACCGGGTTTGGGCATTAAAGAGTTCATTTGTGCCTTTCAGGTGCTGATTTGAACTCTGCCAAAAAATTTGTTAATATGGTCGCGGCCATCAGTGAATTAAACTTTCAGCTCAACGACTTTAGAAAAATAGACGATATTATTGCCTTTCCTCAACAACTACCGACGAAACAATCATAGATATATTTTTACAATTAAAAAAAATGAAAAGGTAACCTCCGAAAGAGCTAAAAGACCCAAGCAGACACAAATTTTATCTTTTTTTCAAAAAACAAAAAGAAAGAAATATATATATAAAGAGCAATTTTCGGATAAAGAACTTTTTTTCTTTGGATAATTTTTAAAATTAGATTTATCAGAAATGACGAATTAGGTCTTACTTAAATATTTTATTCTCCCACTCCCAAGCATAATAATCATTTAGAGCGGCCAATTTTCCTTGGAATGGTGGGTGACCATTGCAGAGATGTTTCGGTGTTTTATATACTCCCCTCCCTCTTCGACTAGCTTGTTTGTCGGGAATATAAATTCATTTGAATCTCATGTGCATAATTTGATTTTCATAAAAAAGCAATTTTAAACTTCAAATTGTTATAAACACTTAACCCGTGTTCTGTTAGTAGCTTTGCTTCTGTTCTGTTCAATGTCTACATGAACGTCGCTAATGGAGTCAAGTAACTGCATGTGTCATCTAACATCTAATTGCACGTCGTCGGCACCTTTCTTATTCTTTATGCAGAATAAGCATTTGATTTCAATATGAAAGTGATACGACAAATTTTATGTCTTGCAGCATGCTAGCTGGATTAAAACATGCTGATAGAAAGAATTAAAACACTACAACCATATTCATTGAGGTTACTAAATATGTTTCAAAATATAATTATTACCTTGGAGGACTTCGTTTACAGATTTTACAGAAAAATTGATGAAACAGAAAAGAAAGTAAAATAAATTAAGACATTACCTTAGCTTTCAAGAATGGAAGTAAAACACGGAATTAAATATTATTTGTATAAACACTGGCAACGGTTTGAATCAGATTGCAACAATGAAAAGTATTGTTTTAAATATGCCTAAAACTATTTTTACAAATTTATTAAGATTAGAAAGAAAAAAAAATACGACCACTTTATTGATATAATTTTTAAAAAATGAAGTTTTTAATTTTCAAATGGTGGCTGGTACTGATCAAAAATACTATTTTAAACTTGTACAATAAACGTGGAGCGTTCTGATTTGTTAGCTATGCTTGCAAAGTGAGATGAAGTAGTAAAATCGGTCCAGTTGTTGAGACTGGGAACACAGTCAAGGTTTCCCCTCCTAGAGAATGTATAATGAAGTAGTGTTTTTGCGATTTTACTCGAAAATTAAGAATTGATATGGAAAAGCAACCATTAAAGATGTATTTAGGGTCGTGAGCTCTCATTTAAAATCAAAATGAAAGAAATCGATCCAGTGGTTGGAGGGACTCTCTCAAGAGTTTTTCCCATTGAGAATGTGTAGTGAAGTAGTGTTTTTAGGATATCTCTCGAAAATGGAGGGTAATGAGACATGGAAGGCTTTGATGAAATGTATAGGGATCATAAGCTTTGATATGAAATAAATATCGTCAAAATCGGTCCATTAGTTAGGGCTGAGGATTGGTCCTTTGGTTTTTAAAATTATTTTAAATATATAGATTAGCCGCATTCGGCGACCGACTGTTCGCCCATAATATTAGTAGCTAGTAGCTTGCAACTTGGTGAAATAAAGTGGCGAATTGGCGGTTGTAGAGGCTGAGGGACTCTGCCAAAGTTTTATTTTGCAATATATTTCGAAAATTCTTATTCCTCTTGTAAAATCTGCATTTGATTTCAACATTAAAATGACGCAGCACATTTTATGATTAGCGGCATTATAGCTGGATTAAAACATGCCAAAAAGAATGAAAAGGTAGCAACCATAATCATTCAGATTAATGGATATATTTCTTAACATTCATAATATCTCAGAGAGCTTGGTTTACAGATTCCACAAAAATTTTCATGAAATAAAATATGAAAACAAAATGTATTAGGATATTACTTCATCTTTCAACAATGAAAGAGCGACACACAATTAAATATTTGTTTAAACAATGAAAAAAGTTTGAATTGCGTTGCAACATTGATAAGTATTGTTGTAAAATATGACAAAAACATTTTTAAAAAATTATTAAAATTAGAGGAAAACTTGTATGGCAACTTAATTGAAATCATTGAAAAGGTAATTTTTTGAACTTTCAGATGGCGCAAAAATGATATTCGAGCTGTAATATTTTCAGAAGTTATAAATGGAAAACGCCAAAATTTCGCTTTATTTTTAATTAATTAAAATTCTAAATAAAATTTCAAAAATGGGCTCCGAGGTGCACATTCTCGTAAGCAGGTTTGTGCTGAATTTCGTTGCTTTAGGTCCAGCGGTTTGCTCTATAGAGAACCAATACACACATTCTCCTTCATTATTATTAGAGATATGAAGATATGCATTTATAGGTTTATAATTTGCTAATAATTATTTTCACTTGTTTCGGGTAATATTTTATTTTGTTATGAGATTTAAATAATCTATTATCTAATATCTATTATTTAAATAACTAATAGCATAAATAACTAATAGCAATTAAATAACTTCTGCAAACTTTTTCCAATATCATTTTATTTCCTAAGAGATTTATGTTCATAATTCTTCATTTTCTATTATTGCTTGTCGTTCAGTCAGACAATTCTTACTGCACCGACATTATACAAATACCTAAATCTTCCACATAATTAAGCATTATAATCAAATTCGCTAATTAGTACTTAATTACCTCTAATTAAATATAAAATTAATTATATCTGTTATTTTGAAGTTACCTAAATTAGAAAAACTTTGCTTGCCCCCCGTCGGAAAATTTCTGGCGCCGCCTCCGGTAAATCATCTGTTTTATTTTTTATTTTGAGAAGATTTTTTTTATGTCTTATTCTCTGCTTTTTTGCACATAGCTTTTTAGCTGCCTCTTTTTGGCAGTAGTTTTTCTTTTTTTTATGTAGTTTATTTAAATGTTTTTTTTTTCCATTTTTTTTATTTCTTCATCTTTGTACGCCCTACAGGATGACCTTAAGTTTTCAACTAATTTTTTTTAGCATGTTCATTTAATTCATGCGAAAAAATCTTTTTTTTTGCAAAATATGCCACAGAGGTTTTGTTTCCTGCAAGAAGATGGTACTTAATACTTTGAATGGCACCGAATGTTGGAATGTTCATCCTTGTACAACTTGCTTATATTATGTTGATTCGTCAATAGAAGATGAATCAGCTAGTTTCCTAGCCGGTGGAGTTAAGCCGCACGGTCGAGCATATTTTCCCAGAATTTTCTTTTGAAAATGGAAGATAGGAAGGTTTCTTTTCTTTGTGTAAAAGCGGAATTTTCGGAAGAAAAAGCAAATTTTTGCAGGATAAAAAAAAGGAATTTTGAGTCGTCATAGTATTAGAAAGCGCGACATTATTTTACTTAAAAGCTTTGATTCTTCAATTTTTCATATATTTGTTGTGAGGAATATTAATTCTTTATTCTCCCACCTGAGCTTTGAATGTTTTTTTTATTTTATATCAAGCACACAGTTGTAGATAGATAGAATCTTTACTTCTAATAATATAACTTGGGGTCGTTACCATTTTTAGTTATATGTTATATGTAATTCAGAGCTTAAAAACAATCAACTAGAAAAATTAGCATAAATTTTAAAATAATTTTTTTGAAACTTAAAACAAAAACAATAATTTTTTTTATTTATAAACAATAAAATTTAGATAATAAAATTTAAACAATGTTTAGGTAGCGCACAATTGCAGCTGCAAACAAAGAATAATGGAAATCAATATCATACAAAGAAAACCAAAAAACAAAGATAAACTCAGAGGTAATCGAAAAACAAACAAGGAATCCATTCTAGTCCATTTTTTCAAGGGCTAAGAACTTTATTTGAAATGGATTCAAAATAATAATTGGGAAATTTTTCCGTAAGAAGCTTGCATTCCGCCAAAAATAGCTTCTCTAAGCCCGAAATTTCCGAACAAAAATCTAAGAAGCAAAGGAGATCTGTACATCAAAAAGCAATATTTCAAAAGAAAGAGGAAAAAACAAAACACAAAAAAGTTAATAAGATTGATTTAAAAATATCTGGCATATTAAAGGTAGCCATCATAAATATAAACTTACCCCATGCTCAGAATAGAGAAAAAAATGTCTACATGTAATCACAAACCCACACTAACTTTTTTTAAAAAAAAGAATTCGGCTAATTTTCAAAGAAACACTAGTCCCATGGCGCCATCTGTATTTAAAAAAACAAAGCAGAAGAAGTAAATACAGGAATTTTTTTAGGGGAAGGAACTACATAGACATATTAATAATTTTCTTTTATGTAATTCATATGTTCAAACATATATATATATATATATATATATTTATTTCATATCCAGTGCAAGCCGGGCAGAATTTTGTATTACCAAATGCTGCCAGCACCCATTCATGTAAGTTTAAATGTCTTTTCTGTCATTTTTATTATTTTATATGAAACTTCTTCTTTATTCTTGACATTCGACCTCAAAGACTTAATACTTAAAATTTGGAGTATATTATTTTTCCATATCAAACGGAATGCAATTTTAATTTTAAAAAATAATTTATGTATGTGGTGTGAAAGTATAAAAAATATGTTATATATTTTTGTTCTACTTAAGAGCTTTGATTCCTAATTATTCTTACATTTGTTTTGAACTTTGAATTTATTTATACTCTGATTAGATCATTAATTTTTTTTTATCGAGACATCCAATTCTTGATAGCTTGAACTTTACCTCAAATGATATAACTTTGGAATAGTACTATTTTTAGTTGTTTGTCATATATAATTGGAAACTTAAAATTTATCTCACTTCATTCCTTATTGAATGAACTTACAATTCTGAAAAGGTTTGAATAGGTTTACTAATGTTTGATAGAGAATAGAGGAAGTCATCACAATCACAAAGGGAAAGTGTGTGATTATAAAATTTGCATATCTGCTTGGTATGTGCATGATATAAAGTTTTCGGGGGTGACAATTTTTTATAGCAGTATGTTTTTGATAGAAACGTGTGTGGTATGTAAAGGTCATGTTGTAACAGGATTCTGTGTTCGTATTTCAAATGTCGTAGAAGACACTGAATAAGCTAATTTTTCAAATAGCTCTAGACCTTCTCCTTCTGAAAGACATCATCGAAAGCAAAATACTGGGATTTCCTATATTACTTTACAACTATGAAATTACTAGCCTGGGTGATAGATATTAATTGTTTTGTGTCATAAGCAGATCGTGACATGAGTTATATTAATGACCTAGCCTATATGAAGCCATGGTGTTTACAAGATCGCATCAACCAAACACAACAACAGTGGGCTGTATTTCTCTTTACTGATGAGTTGCAGTTTAGAAATACTGTGAAATCCTTGACTGTTTCTGATTAGACTCTTAGAAAACTGCATCAGGCCAGCTCCATCCTCGAATGGCAATTTTAAAGAGGCAGTGGTTTGATGGCATGTGTCAAGGATGCATTAAGCTCCTGGATCGACTCATCTACCTTCCTTGTTCCGTGATGACAGTGCAGTGATGAAGGTATATCCTTGTACAGAACGGTTGTCCATATCTTGAAGGCATTGAAACTGATTCCTTTTCTATACACTATAACCCAGATAGCACGTACATTTGCAGCAAGTTTGATTTTTACTTGATATTATCTTGTCATGGCAAATTTGACTCGTCGATGTTGTAGCGAAACTGCTGCAAATTAACCAGGCAGAATCGCCACCCTCGCTTGCAAAACGAATTTGCCACAAGTTGGCCACGGCGAAAATAGACAACTAGCGCCACCCCTCCTTGCAATGCAAGTTTGCTGTGAAGGTGTCATGACACGTTCACAGCACGATTGCAAAACAAGTTTGCTGCAAAGATGATAGCACACTAAAGAGACACTAAAACAGAGAAAGATCTTTCTCTGTTTTAAAAACATCCGATTTTTAATAGCATCTCCTAGACCGTCCTTCTTTTTATTAATTCAATAAATCAATGATAATTTGTGAAAAAACTTTTTTATAAAAAAATTTAAAACATTTTCCATCTTTTTACTAGAACTCGCACTTTAAAGAAAACTTTATCGCCTTTTTCTTAATGTTGAAGTTTTAACGTTTATAAACAAAATTAAACCTAAAAAACAGTCAATGTTTGTTGAAAAATAATAACTTATACATTTTGTCCCATTTTAAAAGTACTTACTTTTGAACTCTAATTTCATAATTTATTCTACTAGTAAAACGTAGTTATTAGCGAAAATCGCTCTCTCTCTCTCTGTGACTTCAAATCATATTCTGAACTCAAAATTTAAAAAATTAATGAAATCAAGAAAACAGTTTAAAATATAAATCGATAAATAGATGAACGATATTAGTGCAATCTCTCTGCTCCTCTCAGAGTTTATCTGGCCGAGTGGTTTAGATCGTCAGGTTCGGAAGTGGTAGGTCGCGAATTCTAATCCAAGGTTGTGTTCGTACTCTGTTTTTACTATAGTTTGCAGTGAGTTTGACGTGACAAATTTGTGGCAAATTTGACTCATGACTTCAAAGCATGACGGTGACTTCAAAGCTTGCGTTAAAGTGCTGCAAACTTGTTTCAAGCTTGCACTCTTGTCATGTCAAATTTGTTACAAGTTTGCAGATTTGCAGAGCAAGATTGCTGTAACTTTGCGGCAAACTGAAATTGCTATCTGGGAATGAATGTGTTTACACATTCTACATTGTCAAACTAAAATTGCTATCTGGGAATGAATGTGTTTACATAGTCTACATTGTCAACCAATACTTAGAATTTGAAACTCTGCTTTGTTTTGTATGGAAATCACGATAAGCGACTTGACTTCGATTGAATAAGTATGAAACATATTAGGTGTTTATATGCACTTTCCAACCACGTTACCCGTATTTTCAGTGTATAAACACGTTTAAGATGAATCAGATCACGGTATGAAATGGCATTGTTATACTTCTCTAACTGTAAAGGTTCTCTCACATTCTATATTGACAAACTTCAGCCGTTGAACTTTACTGCTGTTCGCAATCTTACTTTTCTGTTTCCCGTATATAGTTTATTTATTTAGAAAGCATTTTCTTTGAAAATATCTATTGCATTGCGTATTTCTTTTTTTTCTGTTTGAGACTATGCTATTGGACAACAGGGTAATAATATTAATAATTTCACACGTTATTTTAGAAAAATAATTATGAATTTGAGTTACTGTAATTATTTAAGTGTAAAATTTGAGCTAATTTTATTTGATTGAAACTAATGTTTCAAGATTTTATTCTTTAAACATGCATTAAATTTTTGTTTACTTTCACATCCAGCTCAACTCAATCAAGTTAGCACTGTTCAAAATCCAACCAATAACCGTCCATAAAAATTAATGTTTTTTCTGCCATTGTTAATACTTTACATAAAACTTTTACTTTATCCGTGACAATCAATATGAAAGAATTAATACTTAAATTTTCAGTGCGTTATTTTTTCATATGTATTGGAATACAATTTTATCTGTGGAAAATAATTTTGCTATTTTTCGTCATAGTATAGAAACAGAGACATTGTTTTACTTAAAAGCTTCGATTCTTCAATTTTTCATACATTTGTTGTGAAATATTAATCTTTTTTATATTCCCATCTTATCTTTGAATGTTTTTTCTTTTATATCAAGACACAGTTTTATAGCTTGAAACATTACTTCTATTAATATAACTTGGGATAGTTACCATTTTTAGTTGTGTTTTATATTCTGTGCATAATTTAAAACATAAATTTAATTTTTTTTTCTATCCAGCTCAAGGTGGTCAGCATTATGGATTTCTTAATCTAAGCAATATCCATCCATGTAAGTTAAATGCTTTTTTTTTAGTCATTTTTTCTTATTTATGTAAAACCTTTTTCTCTTTTCAATCAAACTCGAAGACTTATTACTTAAATTTGATGGGGTTTTTTTTTCATATCCATCCGAATGCAATTTTAGCGTTGAAAAATAATTTTGCTATGCAGTGTCAGTGTATAGAAACTGTGTCAATGTTTTACTTATAATCTTTGATTCTTAATTATTTATACATTTATGTTGAAATATGATTTTTTTTATACTCAGATTAAATCTTTAAATTTTTTCGAATCGAGAGAGGAAAGACTGAAATGTGCTAAAAACGTCATGTAATGGAATAATGAGTAGAAGCAAAGTATACTTTCTGATGAAAAGAAAGTTAACATTGACTTTTCTGATGGCTACAAACACTATTGACATGACTTGAGAAAATGAACCGAAAGAATGTTTCAGTCAGTAAATGGGAGGAGGATTAGTTATGGTTTAGAGAGCCTGATTTGATTTTGCGATTACACCGAATTTCTGGATTGATAGAATTTATAGACTCTGCACATTATCAAATGCTATATGATCATCTGATACCTCTCGAGCCTTTATTTGGTGGGGCTAATTGAATATTTCAGCAGGATAGTGCTTCTTACCATACATCTAAATTCTCCAGGAATGGTTTTAAAAAATATATATTTTCCCAAGTCAAAGTCCAATCTTGAAACAAATGGAAAACCTTTGGGGTATATTATGTCGCAAAGTTTATGCTAATATTAACAGTTTTCATCTGCCAATGAACTCGATGTAGTCATTGTAAAAAGAATGGCACAGTATTTCTGAAATCGAAATTAACTATCTGTCCATTTCAATGAAAAACAGAGTTTTTGAGGTTATCAGAAAAAATGGAGGGCCAGTATTACTTTTTATACTTTTTTGTTTATAGGCAAGTTGCCTTCTAATTTGTTAACAGTGTATTTTACATTTATATTTAATATTTTTGTTAACTAAATCAATTATTGCATTATTCACAATTATTGAAATTTAATTATAATAATATTTTGTAATATCAGATTTCAAGCTTTTAAATTATAATTAGAACTTTTATTTATTTCATAATTTTCAAAATTAAAGTGGTCTTATAAATTCTTAATGGACTATAATTTTAATAAATAAAGCAATAATAAAAAATTTGAAATTTTTAAAATAGTATTTTCAATAAGTAAATATGCAATTTTAATAGGCAAACAATGCAGATCTTAAAATACTTTACTGGCCTGGTATTGCAAGATTTTTAAAATTCCAAACATTTGAAGTTGATTTGAATACAATGGTTCACAATTAGTTGTGGAGAATCAAGGGACATATCATCATGGGAACTCACAATTTACAGTGAAGATTTTGTCACTAGGACATTTAGGGGACCGTCCACAAATTGATGAAGACGAAAATTATGTGGGCTCGTCCAGTTTCACAGAAAGCTGGTAATGTTTTGAAACTTTCAGAAATCATTTTGCATTTTATGCACATTGCGTACATGCATTTTCATAAAAAATATCATGAATATTCGGGAAGATATAAAAGTTTCTTTAAAACATCCGAAATTTTTTTGCATGTTTTATGCTTGTAATATGAATTTTTTCATTTAAATTTTGCGAAACTCACTGAATACTTGAAAATATGTTAGAGAAGAATTGTATTAAAATTTGAAATAAATACATTGAATAGTAAAGGAAATATGAGTATTTTTAGTAAATATTGCTTTACTATGCATGTGCGAAGCTTAGAGTAATTTTTTCTTTATAAATTCAAAGCCAGATGTATAGGGCAACTTATATAAAAATTTCAGTTCAATACTTTTAAGATTCAGAAAGTTGTCAGCATTGAAAATAGCTTAATTTTAGATTCTCTCTAAGAGAAGCTAAATGATGAGGGTATTTCCACAAATTTATATTGATACGAAAATGTAATGTCGCTTTTCTGCCTCGCTACTCTTATGGTTGGGGAGTTTTACAGGAGTACGTTATGTAATAATAACATGGTACATCCGCCACAGTAACGACTGCTTCAAGACAAACTGTTTACAGAAGACTCCAATATGTTAGTCTCTATGCCAGACGACCAGCAGTTTGTATCCTCCTAACGCCTGCACAGAAACGCGCATGTTTGCAGTGGAGTTTAAAAATCGTCAATGAAGTGGACAACCGTCGGTCAATGTTACGTTCAATAACAAGTTTAGATTTTCACTCAGACATCGCAGGAAACATCAAATAAAGACATAGTTTCCCTCTGTAGGAGTCATGGTATGGGCAGGCAATTGATACGCGAAATGATGTAACGCACAATTCGACAATAATTGGTCATGCCGCTTGTTGTCTCTGACGTGTGCCGGTACTTGACGCATGTCGTCGTCGGCTAAATTGTTTTGATTTCTCTAATTAATTTATCACATAGTGCATATCAAGTAATATGCTATTACAATTCTAATGTTCATGCAAATAATGAGATTAACTTAATGATATTTATTGTTATTTATAACGCCTAATTTAGTACAATTTCAATTTATATATTTAAAATAGTTGGCAAAACCAGTGTACCAGTCACTCAGCTTCCAACCACGGAACATTTTTTTATTTTATATAGAAGCTTATGACATTTAGCTATGTCATCATGGTCTCTGTCTTCCCCCATCCCGGTCCTGCATTTTCGAGGGAAATCAAAAAAAAAAAAAAAAACACTTCTCCGCTGTACATGTATGCGGAATTCACAGAGTCTCCCAGTCCAAAACCTTGGACCAATTTCGAAAATTTTTATTTCATATGAAAGCTTATGACCCTTAGTTATGTCATTAAATGTTACCTGCCGCTCACCACCCTTCATTTTTAAGATATCGAGAAATAAAATCAGCAGAATCCCTCAGCCTCTACAATCGCCAATTTATTTCGCCAAATTGCGAGTATAACGACAAGCTACTAATATTATAGACAAACAGCTGGTCGCCGAAGGCGACTAGTTATGTACTTAATTTATAAGTTTGCATGGGTATTTAGCTATTTAGCCTATTTCTAACCTTTATAAAATTCAATATAACTATAAAAAGATTCAAGTTTCAGGAATATTCTTACAAAAATCGTATGGTGGGCATACGTGAATGCTGTCCAACAAGCAGGATAACGGAGAATTAAGGTCCAAAGTGATTCTTTAAAGGTGCTCTGACTCCAAAAACGTTCCCCGTCGAATCCTACTGCAGAGTATTTGTAGTGTTCCTGACAGGGCGTGATGTCACATGGAAATCTCTGGAGAAATCCGGATCTCGGCTCCTAATATAAATATCGATAAAATTCTAGTATCTTAAGGTCCTTCGTTTTGGCGCGAAGGTCAGGGGTTTAGGCCCAGCTGCCAGCGGCATTCCATACGTAACCCTGTAGAACTCCCTTCCCAACCATAAGAGTGGCGAGGCAGAAAAGCGACATTACATTTTCGTATCAATATAAATTTGTGGAAAACCCCTCATCATTGAACTTCTCTTAGAGAGAATCTGAAATTCAGCTATTTTCAATGCTCACAACTTTCTGAATCTTAACGGTATTGGGAATTTTTACATAAGTTGCCCTATACATCTGGCTTTGAATTTATAAAGAAAAAATTAGGTTTCGCACATGCGTAGTAAAGCAATATTTACTAAAAATATTCATATTTCCTTTACTATTCAATGTATTTATTTCAAATTTTAATACAATTCTTCTCTAACATATTTTCAAGTATTCAGTAAGTTTCGCAAAATTTAAATGAAAAAAATTCATATTGCAAGCATAAAACATGCAAAAAAATTTCGGATGTTTTAAAGAAACTTTTATATCTTCCCGAATATTCAAGATATTTTTATGAAAATGCATGTACGCAACGTGCATAAAATTGCAAAACGATTTCTGAAAGTTTCAAAACATTATCAGCTTTCTGTGAAACAGGGTGAGCCCACATAATTTTCGTCTTCATCAATTTGTGGGCGGTCCCCTAAATGTCCTTGTGACAAAATCTTCACTGTAAATTGTGAGTTCCCACGATGGTATGTCCTTCGATTCTCCACAACTGATTGTGAACCACTGTATTCAAATTTACTTCAAATGTTTCGAATTTTAAAAATCTTGCAATACTTTTGGCCAGTAGTGGAATGGGGAACTTCAGCATTCATTAAAAACGCGTGAAAGCAATCCGTATTTATAGAAAAAATCATTCTAATTTCAAATATGCAAGTGAAATTTTACATAAAAATTTATTTATTTTAATATTTATTATAAAAATTTATTGATGGCGAAAGATGCACCGAAACAGCAGGAATGATGATGCAATCCGAAACACACTCTCATTGACCCGAGTCAATTTTGATGTCACATGTGCCTTCCTTCGCATTGTGCCTCTTTCGCTACTTTTGTAGCATGTTTTGATGCAAGGAGTTTGTACTAGCTAACCTTTCAGAAGTGAAATTTTTGGCTTTTCTACTATTCAACATTTAATTTCATAATGGATATTGGTTTTGTACCGGTTAAATCGGATAATTGGCCAAAGATTGATTCTGATAAGGAATGATGGCAATGAAACTGGATACAAACCGTCGGCTCTTAAATTTTCTCATTAGAAAAACTGTTTGTAACTTCCCTTGAATCCATTCCCAGTAACCGGAACAAAGCTCTATACTATACCACAATAGACTTCGCCTTAGAAAAAACTGGTAGGTTTTCAAAGCTACCAGTTAGGGAGCGATAAAGAGGGGCCTTCCCACATTCCGAGGAGACGCCGCGATTTCTGTCACGAAAGGAAGAATGAAAAGCTAAGAACCTGATTTTGCATGGTATGTGAAATTTCGTATATCTACCAAAAAAAGAAAAAAAAAAAACCACCAAATGAAAACAAAACAAAAACCCCAGGAATACACTTATCTCAGTTCTGCTCAAAATAAATTCAGGTACGGCGTTTTTTTTTTTTTTTTTTTAATACACGCGTGCCTTTGAAGAATTAATTTTGTTTTATATAGTTTTATTTTACTCTGATATGAAGAATATAATTTATTTCCTTCATACAATTATTAATTTTAAGATATTAGTTAATAGTAATTAATATAAAAAAATCCGGTAAAAATAACTTATATAAAGAAACTTATATAAATTTATAATAATATTCAAACATGACCGAATGCGACTAATCCAGGAATTTAAGGCTACCATGTACAAATCGACAATCCCTAGGTGTGCGGTGAGATAAATTTATCTATCTTTTTCACTTGTAATAATTGATAATTAAATTAACTTTTTGAAGACTGATTTTTATTTGAATATATTCATTGATGCTATTTTGAATTTATTTTGCATCAGAAATTCTTTGAATTATTTTCTTGCCCTACAAATGAAAACGGTTTTCATCATCAAAAAAATCGTAAATTTAAACTTATATTTCAGATATTCTAATTAATTTTGAATAGTACTGTAATTAAAAAAATTAGAAACATTTGAATATTCATGGAAATAATATAAGCTGTAAAATATATCAAGATAATTTTTTTTATCTTAAAGAAGTTTGGACAGCCTCTGTAATCCGCCCCTCAAAGGGTTAAAATATAAATTCCATGTAATAAAATAGAAGGGAAAAAACTAATTAAATGGAACTATTTGCTTTTAAATTGATAATTAAAATCTCATCTAATATTTATATTCAAAACAAAATGCATATCGAGTTCAAGGCTGTTTTTTACTGTTCTTCTTGATATACAATTTTAATAGATATGATATCGACAGATTACTCATCGGGTTCCGTTGTAGTTGTATTAACACATTTAGGAACGATACAATACTTGTATTTTTCCGACATAATTTACCTGATGCTGTAGTCGGAAAATATAGAAAAAAAAAAGCAAAATCTCTACCTCGAGCGAACGGGAGCTTTCCCCTGTTTGGGCACGTGTGACGTCAGACCCGCTTCGCGCCGAAATGGATCGTTTTTCCCGCGTCATCTGAGAGGCAAACTTTAATTGAAAATATATATATATATATATATAAAATGCCTAGATTTTTAAAAAAATGTTATTGTTCATTTTGAAGCATTTGCAATCGATTAGGGGAAAAAAAATGCTGAAGTTCCCCATTGTTCTGCGTTATGCGAGGTTATTTCAAATCGTAAAATAACAAGAGCTCTTATGAATACACAAATTCCCCTTGTGGATTAAATTTCTTATCTAGAGAACTAAAATGATCACGGCATTCGATCGCCGTTGGTAAATGGAACTAGCTGTGCGGTAGCCTACTGAACTCTCAGTTAGAAGATGGAGGCATTGACTGAAACATGATCATCGACAATGTGTGATAAAGTTTTTGATTAAATCTATCGGAAACTGGTGGAGTGTGTGCCTTGAAAACAGTTGAATTTTTAGTGCACGGAATTGGATAAAGGCAGAATACATGTGAAAAGATCAGGACTGTCAAGCACGTCCGAAACAGAGTCACTAGAATATCCTCCCTGTAGCCTCGACTTCAAGCCAAATGCTTTTCATCTCTTTGGACCATTGGAAAAAAACCTGGAAGGTCGTTATTTCAGAACTAATGCCAGAGTTTAACAAGTCGTCTTGATGTGGCTTCACAACCTTGACGCTGGTTTCTCCTATGTTGGTTTAGATAAGTTTGGTGTATCGATGGTACAAATTCTGCGACAACCTTGGTAATTATGTGGATAAGTAATATTTACAGTTGCAGGGAAAAAAGTAGCCACTCAATATTGTTCTCGTGTTGTTCATCGTACAGTCCGTCAAAAAAGTATCCGAACGCTGCTCTTTATTCTGACACTAATTATAAGACAATAAAACTATAAATGCATGTGGGCGTAGAAATATGTCTTCTAAAAGTGTATATAATATTTTTTCGTGAAAGGGGTCGTCTTCATATTTAGATTTCCACAAACTCAATTTTTTCAAAGGGCAACACCGAATTTCGAATACATATCCAGATTCTCTAAATTAAATTAGCTCAATTACATATAACATTTTGTAATTTTGAGTAAACGGTTGACTAGTTATTAACAATTGAAATTTAAGATTCCTAATGTTAAATGGCCAGTTCCATTTTTTCAATATATTTCAAAATATAATAAATATTTAATAATAATTCTTTTTCATATTAAAATACTTATTAATCCAGGCAAAAGTTATGCATTTTTTGAAAAATGAAAATATATTTTATAATTTTTAAATTTATAAGTTAAAAATTTTGAATAGGAACACAAAAAATTTTAATGCCAATCGAAGGAGCATGACCTAAAACCTCACCATACGAAATTTTAACCATTTCCGTCAAGTAGTTTTTAAGATATGATGCAATAACAAAAAGCATTCAGAACAGCATGATTTCCACTTTCTTAAAAACTTCAACTTGACTTAGAATTTCAACTTTACAAAAGGATTCACGGGCAGGGGAATAAATCTCTGAAATCAAACGGAACACAAAGCATGTCTTTCGATGTTGCTTTAGATTAAGAAAGATTTTCTTTTTCAAATAAATGTAAAATTGAATAACAAACAAAAAGAAGAATCCATATGTATTATAGATTCTACTCCTCATACATTTCCAGCGACATAATGTTTAAACACTAAAATTAAAAATGAACGCTATTTCTAGTTGTAGAAATATTTCATAAGATCTTTCATTTATAAAAATGTAAATAAACAAATTTCTGTTTAAAATATAAATTTATATATTATTATTAAATGTATGAATGAATAAAACATTATTCAATGAAATAAAGTAGTAACTCCTTGTGTGTGGATAATGCAGTGTCATTAGACTTAAGACAAAAATGTTTTCGAAAAAAATAAAACAAAAGCTTAAAATGGTTGCGATAAATTAATTATTTTAATTTAAAACTATTACTGGTAGAAAGCGATTAAGTATAACAAATCAGAAATTCAGAATTACTTAAAAGCAGCATTTCGGTAATTACGTTCATTTATTTAATTGTCATTTTGTTATGTTTCTAATTATTAAATAAAACACATTTGTTGTATCCTTTTTTCTTTTAGAAAGGTAAACTTCTGAAAAGCTCCACATAAAATTCTAAGCTTTGGAAATAAACAGGAATGGAATTATTAAAGTCAGAGATTTCTAGTGAAACACACACACACATCTACTCTACATATTCATAATATATATATTTTTTCTTCATAGATTGTATATAAACAAATCTAAATTTTTTTTACAAAATACACAGCTTGAAATCATTTAATTAGAATTTGTATTCAATCACTTTCTTAAAATAATCATACTTTCGTAAGAAATTATTTTTCTTGATAAATATTTCCTCAAATTTTCAAAAGTTTCTTAAAGGTCTAACTTGAAACTCTTAAATGTTTAAAATGTGTGGTAACCTTAATGTACTTTCACAAAAAGAGAACGCATAATAATAAACAAAAATTATTTATTCCAAAAATGCCAGAGTAGTAAAACAAAATGATGTAATATGTACAGATAAAAATACATTCATACAAGACTAACACACAAACAGTTCTTTGCAATTTCATAATTATGAGAATAATGAAAGAAAAATATGAATCATACACAAAATTATAACATATGGTAGTTGAGAAATTAGTCCCCCACCCCTTGTTACTGTTTGTAATTTTCTCTTTTTTGATTTTGTATTTCTTTTCTGTTCAGCATTTGCTTGGTTTTTGAGTAAACGCTCTTTTGTTAAATTGTTATTGCACTCACTACAGTAATTATTAAGGATAGTATTTACAGAACGATTAACTAATGATTCAGTAATAAAATTTGAACTATGAACAGAGCACTTATTTTCTTTTAAATATATTTCTTTCTTTTCTAAAATTACAAGAATTAACTTTACTGTTAAAGCTTTTGCTTCTGCATTTTCAAAAACGTATGCTCATATTTTTCAGAAATTAATGTCTGAACAACTACATATGAATATATTGTGATTTGTAGAACTTCAGGTTTACGATATGCCAAACCTCCTCTATCCAATGCTTGAATTTTCTAACTTTTCTCAACATCTGAAATTTCAAATTTGTCAACTATGTCATTAACTGATATTGAGTCTTTACATGATTGGCATTTTTTACTTTTTGCATACGAGTAGCAGCAGTAACCAGCAACATAATTTAATACTGGCAAAATTGGAATCAATGAGATCAAATCATCATCTACAAAATGCGTCAAAGGGATTTTGATTATGTTTCCAGTTGTAGAATCAACAAATGACGATTCCTTTATGACCAAATCCGCAGAGAAATGTTGAATGCGCACCAAAAAAATAAATGCAAATTGTTAATTCAAATTTTTTCAACTTCCCCCAAAATTAAAAAAATGTATTATAACAGCATTAACTATTGTATTGTAAGCTTAATGTTATAAGCAGTTTGAGTGTAGTCTTATGTTAGTATTATAGTATATTTTATCATTGGTCAACATAAGTTATTTTTAAACAAAAAGCTTAAAAAGTGAGTTTTGCTAATTTAATGCAAGTAAGTAGTCATGGTAAACATAAATTGGAATTCATCACTTATTATCACATTCAAACATTATAATTATACTTAAATTTGTTAAATGAGAAAACTTAAAAGTATTGGAATCTAACTGAAATCAGTTACTACTTAATATTACAAAATAGTTATAAAAAACAATTTATACTCATTGTATATAAAGCTGTAATAGACAAAAAAAATTAATAGTTATTATCTGATATATGAAATAAACGTCAGTCTTTCGATTTATTAGAAAAATTACACATATACCTCTTTTTATTGAATTAATTCTTATCTAAACAAATATATGTTAATTATTTTATATTTTCTGGTAATATTTTAAACATTCTAAATAAAGTTGCAATTTTCGTATGAATTTAATGGAGTTTCTTCCAAATTATGTTAATTTTTAAGAAATATTTCTTAACTCAAAAGAATAAACAAACACTGAACACGCGAGGCAGTATGTCGCCAGAAAGCGCCAAATGGCTATCAGAATTATCAAAGCAGTATTTCGTTAATTTTGAAAAGTGTGTGAAAATTAAAGAATTGACTAGATACTTGCATTTTAAAGACATTAATGGTCACTATATAAAAATTAAATTGTGGTGAAATTTAAGATAGCTTACTATACAAGATTGCCTTAGATAATGACACAGAATGAAAGAGAAAAATTAAAAATACTTTTGCTTTTTAGTGGAATACTTATTCTCTAACAGTTATAAATCATAATTAAAGAAAAGTAACAAATGAGTGTCAACTTACTCTTGAGTTTGCAGTTATAACAAAATCCTTCCGATTAAGTGATCGCAACCATCTTCGCTTCCGCACATGCTCCTCTAGCCTAGCCTGCTGGCATCGTTCGAATAGCATACAACTATCGCCAACGTGTGTGCTCTAATGCTTGAGACTTTATGGTGAAAAAGATGGCAACCATGTGAAGTAGTTCACCAAGGACATGTTTTAAGAGTATAGTAACCCGTGAAGAGGCTTTCTTATACAGGGGGTAATGAAACAAGTCGGTAATTTAAAATCAATATATTTTCGGTTTTGTTATGAATAAGAAACTAAATAAAAGATTGAGATTTCGTTAGTAATCTCATTGATTCCATGCCATGCAACAGATTATTCACAAAGATGATATCTATACTTCTTATTAAAATGTAAATATTTAATGACTAATATATTTATGCATATAAAAGTTTGCATTATTTAACTGACATTTTTATGTATAAAAATATTATGTAAAAAATTTTCATTGTGTTTTAACTTTTTGTAAATAATCATGCATGTAAAATCATACATAATTTTTATTTAGTAATATTTCTTTGCCCCTAACGTTAAACTTTAAAAAACGTCAAATATTTGTTAAGAATATTACCCTATTAACAGCTTAAATGAAAAGTTTTAATACAGTGACTTTTTTTTTTTTATGTTTGCATGTATTGAAAGAGACCCTTAATAGTTTTTCTTGTATATCTCCCGTTATTTTGAACTGATTTACCTCAAATTTTATATCTGGGGATTTTTTATTACGTAGAATCATTTAAAAGATTAAAAAATGGGGTTACCATTGGAAAATTTGAAGATAAGCCAAATACAAATATGTAGATGATCCCTTATGTAAATGCAGTTCACATATCTTTAAATAGGTGATTTTCCCAAATTCAATGATATAATTTTGTTGAATTCAAGTTGTATAGATTAAAAGAAATAAAAAGTGTTCGAATACTTTTTGACGGACTGTACATCAAAACAAAAGGTACTAATTTTCATGAAATAACGGTTACTAAAAGATTCCGTGTCTCAAAATTTCATTAAGGGTCGTCACTTTACATATTTATAATTGCACTAACTTCAAAATTTCCAATCTGTCGGACATCATAATTTTTGCAGAATAAAATTAAATTTTTTTTGGGGGGAAATTTCAGTTCTACAAAGCTTTTTTTTAATGCATCAAGTATTTACAAAATGTCTGTCTTTACATTTAAGATAGCATTTAAAGTGCAAAATATAAATTAAAATTATAGCCGACATTTAAACACTTCTGATAACTGATTTGCTGATAACTTCAATA
Source organism: Araneus ventricosus (assembly GCA_013235015.1). Taxonomy (NCBI): domain Eukaryota; kingdom Metazoa; phylum Arthropoda; class Arachnida; order Araneae; family Araneidae; genus Araneus; species Araneus ventricosus. The sequence continues at coordinate 28,703 of BGPR01005279.1, forward strand.
TCTAAATGTGGAGAAGACCCCTTTAATATCAAGAACATAAGATGTCAAATGTTTTCCAATCTATTCATGGTATATTAAACACGAATTTATATCTTGGGGTATTTTTTCACGCGGAATTTATTTATGACATTAGAAAAGGTGTTGTCATTTAAAATTTTGAAGTTAGTGCAATATGTAGGTGATCCCTTGTGAAATTTTAAACCATAGAATCTTTTAGTATACATTATATCCTGTTAAACGGTATCTTTTATTTCAGCATACAACGAACTACGATATAATAATGCTTAGATGCCTCCTTTTTTTTTTTTTTTCGTGACTGTACCAGTGCCTGTCTTATTCCATTGTGTATCTCTTTGAATTTGTAAATCAGTGAGATGTTACTGTTGACGCCTCCGAGTCCTTCCATTCGCCGCGGCGTTTCGCGCCATTTGAGGATGCAGAGTTTAATGAACTTTAGCTGTCCACTTTCCTGTCCTTGGGGATGCGAAGTTGACTGGAGTTCAATTCTCGTTCGGATCGCCTATGCGAACGGACCCCTGTGTCGTATTCCCCCTTGGGAATGAGAATCGTCTCTCTTTAAACGTTACTACTTTAAAAAATTATTTTAAATTGTGCCTTGATCGTTCATGTTTTTGCTTACAATAAATTTATTTAATTAACAGTCCATTGCTCTTAATTACCCTCTGAACTGTCCTCCATTTTTTGGTCCGAGCGACCCGGAGAGATATGGGTAAAATTATGCTGCAAAAACTAAACTGCCTTCGTGGAACGATCAAGGATGAAGTAACTAGGCTAAGTAAAGTTGCGGAGTCCTACGAACCGCCAGCCACGCCAGAAGAGTCAGAAATTATTCTGAATCAAAAGTTACAGAATGTGCAAGAACTGAAAGCACAAATGAAGAAGCTTCTCTCAGACTATATGGATTTACCAGAAAGTGCTAACTTGGAAAAATCCCTGGATATTATCTACACCGTGGAAGAAGAAATTGAAGATCTGCATGTAAAATTCAAAATTTTACTAGTTAAACATTGAAAGCACCTAATGCTGCAATGTGCCGATGACTGTCCACAAACCAAAACTAAAAATTCCAGATTTACCCTTGCCTGAATTTTCGAGTAAATATGAAGAATATGAATTATTTAAAACTGAATTTATGTCTATCATAGGCAATAATGAAAGTTTAAATGGCACTCAAAAGCTTTGTTATTTGAAAGCATCATTAAAAGACGATGCAAAGCTCATTGAAAGTACTCAAGATACTTTTCAATCCTTAATTTCGGCATTAGGTACGTGCTACGAAAACAAGTGTGCTGTTATAGACACACTTATAACAAATTTATTATCAATCGGAAAAGTTCTCTAAGGCAACTAAGAAATCTCGTAGATATTGTAAAAAGAAATCTAAGAGCGTTAGAAAATTTGAAGTTATCTAGAAGTAATTTATGTGACTCATTATTAGTACACATTTTGGAAAGAAAAACTGATTCCGAATCACAAAAATTATTCCAAATGGAAAATAAATCCAGTGAAATTTTATCGCTTGATTGTTTCTTAAATTTCATAGAAGATCGTACCCGCATTTTAGAAGGTATGAACAAAAACTGTACTACTACGGTAAACTCTAACTCAAATAAGCAGTTTGTGAAGCCAAAACAAAATTATTCCCGTCCAAAATCACTAATTGTGAATTCTAATAACAAAAGTAAAAAATGTGTTCTTCAAAATTGTGATGAATCCCATCCTCTATATCGATGTTCTAAATTTGAATCCTTCAAACTTTCTGATCGCATAGATTGTACTTTCAACTTAACAAGAATTACATAATTTCGCGAATTTAAAGTTTGTTAATATAATCAAATTAAGACAATTAATAAGATAGACGAGTCGGTTGGTAGCCGAATGCGGCTAGTGTTTATCACTGCAAAAGCAATGTAAAAATAGAGAAATGATAATTTCAGCTTACCTCTCTAAAATTTTTTCTTTCCTTTTGCATGATACGCTACATATGTCTTTACTCTCTTACGACTAAAAACAGAAATAACACTTTTCTCACCAATTATTTTCCATGAAAGAAAGACCAATAAGACTGAGGCCCTCTTTAAACGAAACCCCTTTCTAAACGCAAACTCCCCCCAAACGCATAAAGAAATTCGTGAATTTCGTCTTTTCATAGATGTCATTTAGTGTCCTAGTCACAGTTTTAGCCAAGAAAACCTTTTCTTACAGGCGAGTTCCCTTGTTTGTAAGATTTATGGCAGTAAAATTAAACTACAAAAGAGGAAAAAAAGCACCTCTTATAGCCATCTCTCACAAGAACCGCGCCCTTTCTGCACAAAGGGATTCAATTACTTCCGTCTTTCTGGGGGCTTCCGAAACCAACAAAAAAATCTTAAAGAGTATTGCGGTTCGACTTTGCAAGGAAGAGCTACCTTGTTCCAATAGCCCGAGGGTTTGTGCTATGGCTGCAACATTCTGGAGAAACATCTGTATATGTTCGGAAGGTCAAAGGAAGTGGACTGGACAGAGACTTCAGTACAGTTCCTACGGGCAATTGTAATTGCGTATGCGTCTTGGTTCGGTATTCGACGGCAATAAATCCCCAAAACATGGGCCTTGGGTACAGGGCTATTTTATTTCATTGCATTAGAAAAGCTAACTGTAGAGAAAGATATCTTTTTTCCTCTCCCACACTTTCTGGGGGCCCAAATTGTCTTCTGTTTAGGGGCCCATTTGCCATCGGGCAAGCTGGCAACCTCGCCAGTCCGCCACTGCCAGTGAGAGCAATTCTAAATTCAGCTAGCGAAATCAATATTATAAGTTCGGATTGTGCAAATTTTTTGGGTTTAAAAAAAGAAAAAAATATTCTTACCTGTTAGTGGAATTTGTGTTTCAACTCAAAATGCTAGCAGAAAGGTGAAAACCAGTTTGTCGGAAAGTTAAACGGAAATTATCAATGTGATATCGAATTAATGGTATTACCAAAGATCACAGATTTTTCACCTGCAACCAAGTTAGATGTTTCCAATTTGAAAATTCCAGAAAATATTCAACTTGATGATGAAACCTTTTATATACCACAAAAGGTTGATCTCTTATTGGCTGTGAACTGTTTTTCGAATTTATCAAAGCAGATAAAATTCGACTAAATGATAGTCGTTTAATTCTTCAAGATACTTGTTTTGGATATATAGTTGCTGGTAGCACAGAACCTATTTTCCAAATTAATAATACAGCTATTCATTGTTTTTTGTCCAGAGGTATGGACACCCTAGATAAAACATTAAGGTCATTTTGGGAAATAGAAAATGTGACGTGTGATAGTTCCCCAATTAGTGAAGAACTAAATTATTGTGATGAGCACTATGACAAAACTCATTATCGAAATTCTGAGGGAAGATATGTGGTACAAATGTCCTTTAAACCTGAGATTGAAAAAATTAGTCTGGGTGATTCCTATCAAATGGCCTCTAAAAGGCTAGATAACTTATGGAAACGATTAAATCGTGATCCAACTATGAAATTCTTATACTCGGAATTCTTACGAGAATATAAGAATCTAAATCACGTGGAAGAAATAACTAACTGTAACCACAGTAATGGCGGTTATTTCTTGCCTCACCAAGGTATCTTGCGTCCATCAAGCATCACTACTAAACTTAGAGCCGTCTTCGATGCTAGTGCTAAGACCACAACTGGTTATTCTTTAAATGACCTATTGTGAGCTGGTGGTGTCCTACAGGACGACTTATTTTCCATTCTTACAAGATTTAGCAAACACCAGTATGCATTTACTGCGGACATTAGTAAAATGTTCCGACAAATTGAGATCAACCCTTCTCAAAGAAAATATCTAAAAATATTATGGAAAGAAAGACCTGAAGAGAATATCAAAGTGTTTGCCTTAAAGACTGTGACGTAAGACACAACGAGTGCTCCCTTCCTAGCAACAAGGACTCTTCAACAACTTGCTAAAGATGAGAGGGAAAACTTTCCCATAGCATCAAAAGTGCCCGTAGAGGATTTCTACATGGATGACTGTCTATCTGGTACGTCTGATATAAACCAATTTATGGCACTGAAGAAAGAACTCGGAGAACTACTCCTTCGAGGTGGCATGACTCTACATAAGTGGTGTTCTAGTGCTAGCCGTGAATCGGACCTCTACCCCTTCAACTACTGCGAAAAACAGTCAATAGTGAAAACTCTAAGAATGATGTGGAACAGTTGTGAAGATGCCTTCTTATTTGATATCTCTAATAGTTCCACTAATGAGTTTACAAAAAGAGACGTTCTGTCTCAGATAGTTAGACTCTTTGATCCTCTCGGACTTCTTGGTCCTGTAATTAGCAAGCCCAAGATATTTCTACAACGTCTGTGTCTGCTTCAGATCGACTGGAGTCAAAAACGGCTCTCAGACATTGGTCAGAAGTGGTCATTCATTGCCAGTCCGAGCTATGTGAAAAACATAAAAATACCAAGATTTGTGCTTCGACCAAATCCCAAGGAAATTATTCTACATGGGTTTTCCGATACCTCGGAAAAGGCATATGGTGCAGTGATATACCTGCAATCAGTGTGTGATTCATCTGATAATAACACCTTTCTTCTTTGCAGCAAATCGAGAGTGGCACTCATTAAAAGTGTCACCATACCGAGATTGGAGTTAGCAGCCTGTCTATTGCTAGTCCAGCTCACAAGAAAAGTGCTTAATGCACTGAAATTAAAAATAGATCAAGTCCTTCTCTGGACTGATTCCACTATAGCCTTATCTTAAATTGATACTCCTCCTCATCTTTTAAAAACCTTTGTGAGAAATAGAGTAGCTCAGATACAAGAGTATCAATGGGCTCACATCACTTCAAAAAATAATCCTGCAGACCTCCTTTCTAGAGAAGTAGATGTCCAGTTTCTTGTGAATAACCAATTTTAGTTTCAGGGACCTGATTCTTTCAAATCCTTGAACTCTGAAGTTGAACTAAACTATTCTGATAAAAATTATTTATCAGAATTGAGATCTAAGGACTCAGTATATTTAACTGTGAAAACTTCTGCTTTATTTGATGATGTAATTTGTATTTCCAATAATTTTCCAAAATTAATGCGTATCATAAGTTTGATTTTCAGATTTATAAATACATTTAAAAAGAACTCAAAGGAATGTGGAGCTCCAAGTAAAATAGAACGGCAAAACGCTGAATTTTATATTTTGAGAGAAGTGCAGGTAAAAGAACCTTTGACAATGAAATTCACAGCCTTGAACAGTGTGGCAATGTGACTCCCAATTCTAAGTTAAAGAGTCTTTCTCCCTTTCTTGATTCACAAGGAATCCTGAGGGTAGGTTAAGGAACTCAATTCCTCCCTACAACAGTAAACATCCCATACTATTGTCTGCAAAGCGTAAGGTTACAGATATAATAATTCAGTATTATCATAAAATTCAATTTCATTCAGGACCTCAAACCTTTTTGTATAACATTAGACAGAAATTTTGGCCATTGAATGGGCGAAATCTATGTAGGAAGATTGTGCACAGTTGTGTAACTTGCTTCAAAGCTAATCCTAAAATAAGCAGTCAAAAAATGGGAGACTTACCTGCGGACAGAGTTAATCCTAATTTTGTATGTAACTCTGTTGGCATAGATTTTGCTGGGCTATTCTATATCAAAACTAAGTTACGCAAAAGGGACTCTCCTACTAAAATATATTTTTGCATTATATGTCTCTCTACGAAAGCCCTTTATCTTGAATTAGTATCTGATCTCTCTTCTGAAGCTCTCATTGCAGCTTTAAAACGATTTCTGGCTAGGAGAGGTAAGAGTAGAAAAATACTTTCGGATAATGCTACGAATTTTGTAGGAACGAAAAATGAAATCAATCGTCTTTTTAAACTAATGGAGCAACAAGACGCTTTAGTTCAAAACTTTCTATCTGAAGAAGAAATAACCTGGAGCCATATTCCCCCCAGAGTACCTCATCACGGTGGTCTTTGGGAAGTTAGTGTTAAGTCATTTAACGAGTCTGCTTTAAACGAGTTGTAAGTAATACTTGTCTCACTTATGAGGAATTTCTAACAATCTTAATTCAAATTGAAGGATTACTCAATTTTCGACCTCTTACCCCACTTTCCTCTGAAGTGGAAGATCTAGAAATCTTGACTCCTGGTCATTTCTTTATTGGTCGGCCCATTACGCTATTCCAGAACCTTTGATGATAGAATTAAATGATAATCGTCTTAATAGGTGGCAATTATTAACTAAGAAAGTTCAAACAATTTGGAAACATTGGAGTAAAAATTATTTAAAGAACTTGCAACAACGTCACAAATGGATGTTCAAAAAAGACAACATTAAAATTGGTGATATAGTCTTAATTAAAGAAGACAATGTTCCTGTCTCTAATTGGCTGTTAGGTCGCATAGTTAAACTCTATCCCGGGAAAGATAATATTATAAGGGTAGTTGATATTAAAACGAAGACAGGAATATTCAAGAGATCTGTTTCCAGATTGTGTGTACTTCCAATTGAAAAGTAGTTAAATTTGGAAAAAAAATGCCACTATGTATTCATTATTCCGTTCTCTTGAAATGTGCATTTATGTTAACTATTGTGTGTGTACAATATTCACTATTGAATACTATAATATTGAAATGTTCTTTTTTAAAAAATTATTTCTTCTTTTTTTTAGTTCGATATGAATTATGCTTCATGTTTCAGTTGAATATTGCTAATGATTGAACTTATTATTTTAATACTGTTTATTGTAAATTGTTTTTCTTGAAATATGTATATTTCAACTCCGGCCGGGATGTTGACGCCTACGCGACTTTCCATTCGCCGCGGAGTTTCGCGCCATTTGAAGGTGCAGAGTGGAATGAACTTTAGCTGTCCACTTTCGTGTCCTTGGGGGTGCGAAGTTGACTGGAGTTCATTCTCATTCGGATCGCCTATGCGAACGGACCCCTGTGTCGTATTCCCTCTTAGGAATGAGAATCGTCTCTCTTTAAACGTTACTATTTTAAAAATTTATTTTAAATTGTGCCTTGATCGTTCATGTTTTTGTTTACAATAAATTTATTTAATTAACAGTCCACTGCTCTTAATTACCCTCTGAACTATCATCCAGTTACTTGAAAACTTCAAAATAACCAATGTAAATGAGATCTAATGTATTCAGAATTTTTAACCCATTATTGGTCGGTGTCGCATGTCAGATGTTCGGCTCTTTGGTGCCCGAACGCTATTTAAATCCGTAATTAAGTCAGCGTAGCAATTAATTTTAAATATAAAAATCACCTGGTCACGCTTAAATGTGTCTCAAGTATCCTTTACCATTTTAAATGGATTGAAACAATCAAAAATCTATTAAACGGGTAGTGGCATCTAATTAGGAGGTTAAATAAAAACGTAAGGCAAGGGGTTAAGAAGTAAAATTGTTTTATTGAATGTATCTTACAACAGTTAAATCCTCGAGTGTTTTTAAAAGGCACATTTTTTTTTCACTTCGGCCTCCGAGTACAAGGTATGGATGGATTTTGGGGATGACTGTCACATGGGCGTGTGAGCTGCTTGGCACATTCTCTCCTGATTGTCACAAATACGTGCGGGCTCTTGTTGCTTTTAGCTACCGACTGTCACATCGGCATGACACCGGCTTTTGTGCAATTAGGCTTAACTAGAAAAAGTCAGGCGGCCGAAAACGTTGGTCAAACGGAACTGCACGTTTTCCCTGTGGCCGTTTTCAAAAGGTGAACTAACGAAAAGAATTCAGAAATAATAACAATTTTTACTTTTGACTTTTAGTTAGCCGCAATGAATTTGATTTATAGACAATATTTTAACCCTTTGCACGTGGATGTCTCCTCTGAGGTACCATTCTATATGCTGCATCACTTCCATATTTCTTAATTTCGATAGTTAAGAAAAAATACCTCTAGAGTTATAAGAAGTCCCAGATTAAAAATCAGCTTATACAATTATATTTTTTGCAATAAATTGAGCCCTTGTATTTAGTAAATAAATAATTAACAGAAAGTAGTTTTAACAAATAAAGTTTCAAAAATTATAATTAAAATGTTTTGTTCATTTTTTAAAAAAAATTTATAAATAAGTAATTTTAATTTAGAACCAGTATACAGTAATTTTAATACAAAAATTGTTCAATAAAACTTCAAAATAAATAGAACAACTATAATCTAGTTTGTATAAAGTTAAAAATAACCTGAAATATGTTTTATTGCATTTTTGATTGAATACAATGTATAAATCCTCAAGTAAATTTAGGGCCTTCAAAATTATTCACCTGTGATCACTGAGGGCACAAGTTATGAGCGGACGTATCTAACTAAAGAAAACAATTTAAGAATGCAAATGATTTATTACAAATTTTAGTTTTGATTTCAAAGTGAGCAAAAGAAATTCGAATTTCGGACGATATTTTAATGACCGTATATATTTTTTCATTGTGAAATTCAAGGGATCTGAGAACAAATTCGAATTACCGACGAATCGTGTTAAAAACGTTCGAATCAGTCAAGTTTGATTTTTTTCGAAATTTCTTGTTTTATTTTAACTTCCAAATTATCTTAGCTAGTTTTAGCTTAGCAAATGGCTAGTGTCAAAAGTCACTGAGTAGTTACGCTCTGATTCAATCAAATTTCCTTCGATTTCTCTGAAAATTCTCGCAAGCCACTGGCATGAGTGTGACTGTCAAACAGTTCCTATGTCGCGGTCATAATTGTCGAGCAGTCCTCCAAACGCACGTATCTTTAGGCACTGTTCTTCTTCCTAATGTTTGGAGTAATATATATTTCTAAACAGAGCCGGTCCCATATCATACAGAAACTATGCTGCTTTCTCTGTATGGCAGTTTGCGGGACCCCTGGTCATTAGTAATTAGAACTGTGGGAAAAACCGTAGGTCACAAACACGTCTGTTTCTAGAGGTCAAGCCACTACGTGCCATTTAATTTCAACCTCGCCATCACCCCACAATACCTCCACTCGTTTTCTAAACCAGAGTATTTACAATTGAAAATTTCTGCAATTTCATTAATGTCAAATTAAACAAAAATTGAAGAAAATTTCTTTGTTGGTAGAAGAAAACTTGACTTACTCTTTTAACGAATCAGTGACAAGTTTCTTTAATTTATCAGCAAAATTCTGGATGTAAAGCGAGTACCGATTAAGACTTAATTTTCTTGAAAAAGACGTCACCTAATATTCTCAAAAATACAAAATTTAGCTAAAGTCTATTTCTAAACATCACACGTGTGAAAGATATTTATGGATGCGTTTTCTGTTTTGTTTATTTGGGGTAATGTAGAACTTCCGCTACACATACCAACTTTCCGGTATGTTGCTTTATCGGTGGGAATCTTCAAAATTTCAACAATCTGAAGATGTTAATTAATGTTAAAAGTAGAGTTTTTAATGTTATGGCTTAAGGATACTTTGAAAATATTAAATTTGATGTTCTTACTGCTGTAGTTCTCAATGTTTGCTTAAAATAAGAGCCTCATTTTGTGCAAAGGCTGCCGTAATTGTTCGTTATCGCTATTTTCGGCGACTTCTAAGGCTTGTTTGGTGATTAAATTTTTAGCCAAACGATTTAGGTCATCCCTGCTGGCGGTTAAAATTTTAACCAAACGATTTAGCTAATTACAATCGTTCTATTTGAAATGTAGCCGTTTTAAATAAAAAGAATTAAACGAATTGAAACAGCACAGAATTCGACGCTATTTGTATTAAAGAAAGAACTGGTTCAAACATGGCATTTGATACAATATCAAAACATATTTGGCGATTGCTTAAATCGAAGGGTTACCGGAAAACGTTCTGTAAATCTAAAATAAACAAAACAGAAGACTCGTCCATAGGCAAATAAAATATGAATATGTATATATAATAAAACAATATGAAAAGTAAGCGTTAATTATTAAATTACATGTATTATAATTATTCCGCTAAATAAAATATTATAATTTCACCCTTGCTTTTTTACCTGCAAGTTCGTCAATAATGCCATTAATTTTATTTCTTCTGACAAATCTTTCTCTATTGCAATTAAACCTAAATTACTCAATTTCTCATTGCACATCGATGATCTAAAGTAAGATTTAATTATTTTTAGTTTACAGAAATTTCTTTCACCTCTTGCATCTGTGACTGTCAAAGTTTAAATGCTTTTTTCTTAAGGCTGCAGAAAAGTTGGGAAATGATGAATTTAAATTTTATTTATTGAAAATTTTTTAAAGAATCGGTAGTATTATTATTAATGATTTTATACATCATTAATTCATTATACAAGTCATCACCATCAATAGATATTGAATCGTCATTAGAAACTTTTTTTGACTTTTTGAAAATCATTGCACCTGTTTGTTCTTTATCTTCTACTTAAAAAAAAACGTGGCAACATTGCTTTGCGGCTTTAAAAGGCTAAAAAATTTTCCCGCTTTTATAGTCATTCCACTCGTTCTTGTAGCGTTGACATGGTCAAAAACATTTTTTGGCTAGTTATTTCATTGTACTTTTATTAAATTATCAAAAGAGGATTTGACACTATTTTTTATATGGATAATCATCATTGTCAGGTCTTTAAAATATCACTTAGATTTTTTTTTCAGTTTGCTTAAGCACCTGATATATGAATTTAGGATAATGGATTAAGAAAACACCTGCGTTCACTCCAGTAAAATTGGGAGACCTCTCGACCATCCAAATTTTTTTCATATCATCCCCCCCCCCCCCGACCAAAATCTTGGATTCGCCACTGTTGCACAAGGTTTGCCTAAGTCATTTTCGGACAGAACCGAGCCTGGTTACAGAAACTGCACTGCGTCGCCTTCATGTCAATGTGCGGCCGGCCCTAGAATTACTGTTGTATCCTCCACCATTTCCGACTGGTTGAACTTCTAGAAAACTATATCAGGACACGTCCATCCTCAAATTGCACGCTTAAAGAGACGTTGGTTTGTTGCAGAGGCGCTGGCAGCTGCTTTACTGATCTTCTCAACTGCCCTCTTTGTTCTGTGATGACAGTGCAGCGTAGAGGTTGCATGCTTGTAATGTTTGTCCATTTCTTGCAGGCATGTGCTTTGATCGTCGTCTCATGAGCGAGAATACATGTCGTTGCAGAGCCTACATTATCAGTCACTTCTACTTAGAATCGGAAATACGTCATTGTATAGAATAGTCATTACCCCTCTTGACTGGAATCACATTGTGGATGCTATCCTATGATGGTGTTAACATTATCTTTATCTACCTTTTTGGTGCCTTTCATACAGTACCTACATAAAACGGCGCTCAGGGCAAATACCAAAATAGCAACCGTACCCGCCTCGTTTTCAAAACTGCAATCCGCAGATCTTACCCCTCCCAGAAACATTATCCTTAGGAGTGCTAAGATTGAAATTGTAATTAAATTGAAATAATAATATATAAAAAATATTTATGAACTAATATGATATAGCCGTCTTCGGCGACCAGCTGGTTCACACATCAGATTAATCGTAATGTGAAACAACTTTCACAGTAACACATACAGGAAGAAAACTGTTACATCCATAAGCAGTAACATTTTAAAAGGTTGAATTTTCGGCGATAAAAATATAACGAATGTTTAGCCATTAAAGTCGCACATGATTTTGATGGTTATTACAGTAATTGCATTTATTAACTGATTAAAAATCTTATACTTAACTAGTTATAATGCATAAATTAATAACTACAGATATTAACTCTTGAAATAAGGAGAATTGATATTCTTTTATGAAATACACAGTTTAAAATATTTCTAAAGCTGTAGAAATTATGAAAATCTCCTTAATACTCCATGTACACTTAATAAATATTACATGATAAATCTAATTCCGAAAAACAATTACCTTTTTCTTATAATCAAACACATATAGAGAAAAAGAAGAAAAAGTAAGACTTACTGCCCTTTCATAGCATAATATTAAAGTAAAATTTTTGATTCGAAAGTTATCTCAGATATAATGATCCTTTTCAATAACAGAAAAGCAAATGATTTACAGATTTAATGAAACAATGAAACATGTTTTCTTAAATTTCAACAGTAAAAATTACTACTGTAAATTATATTTTAAAATATTTTTAAAAAATTGTTAAAATTTCGAAATATTTTCACAACTAAATATGTATAATTGAGAAGAAAATTTTTGGAATTTTACGATAATTTTTCAGAAGTTATCCTAAAAATAAATAGGAATTCAACTTAGTTTTCAATTAATTAAAATTCTAATTATAGTTTTTGAAAAATCTTTTCCAACATTCTCACTCTCCAAAATGTATTTAGGCCAAATTTGGTAACTTTATCCAAGCAGCCTGCCTGTAATGCGCAAACATGTAACAGAAACACACAATCGCTTTTAGTATTATTAGAGATAACTGCACAATGGGACGGCTCGTTCATCTAAAAGGCATCATAAGGACATATCACAAAAAGTTCTTTGAAAATATGAAATAGCTTCGAATTTTTAATAAGGTTTTACTAAATTTTCTAAGACAATTTCATACATTATTACTTTAACCACTTAAAAAAGGTTTAAATAAGAAATTCGAACAGTTATTTGTATGAAAATTTTGATACTTTGGAAAGATAAAATAAATATGCATTCCATTGCTCTCGCATTTAAAACTTAAGATAAAATACGACAAATAGGAATATTAATGAAAATATTATATACATTACCTTTTATTCCTAGAAACTCTAAATATTGATAACTTGGAATGGATTGCCTTTAAAACCAAACTACTTTTTTACCAAATTAGCAGAATTTTTTTTCATGCTTTGTTATGCTGTTTAAAAGTAGGAATAACACTTTTATCCTAATTGTTTGTCACTAACTTCGGAAAAAGGCGATAGCCAATCAATCAGTATGATTATGGAGGCTATAAAATTTTACCTTCAACCATACCGTGAGAAACCTCTAGACCCTGTGAAGCTAATTGATATATTATCTTTCCATAACTAAAACGACTGCTCAAGTATACTTCTCCCTTCCCCACTGAGATACAAATCTTTAAAAAGAACCTTAATGAGCTTACGTAGAAGGGGTTTTAGTCATCAGACCTTTGTCACATAAAACTATTTGGTATTTTGTTTTGAGAAACCTAGCGTGAGTTGGTTTCCAGGCTGTAAAAAGGATTGGATTCTCTATATTTTCCCATACTTGACTGGAACCATTTTAATTCCTTTGAATCAGGGGAATAAGAGTTTCAAAAAGCACTTTTTTCTCTTATCTTATAGCTAATTGATTTCTCAATTTTGCTCCCTCTGGTAATGGCGCCCAGGGTACTTGCCCTACCTGCCCCACCCTAGTTACGCCACTGCTTTCATACCTTTTCGGTGCCTAAGATCATAGCTTCTCCATGCTTAAGCTTCTCTAAAATGGCATTCTTGGTAGGATGCGACAATGTTGGAATTGTGCTGCGTTGAAATGTTATTACATTCTACAATGGCGAATCCAGGATTTGGGACTGGGGGAGGCTGAGGTCATTAAAAAATTTGTATTATCGTGACCGAATGCCGAACATCATGGCTTATGTAAGCCAAAACACTAACTTTACAGCCTTTACTCATCTGACAATAAGAATCATAAAGAACTCTACAATACTTTCGTTAAGTTAATAAGAAACACAATGAAATAACTAGCCAAAAAATATTTTCGACCACGTCAACGCTACAAATACGAGTGGAATGACTACAAAAGCGGAAAAAGTTTCGAGCCTGTCAAGCCAGGAAGCAATGTTGTCATGATTTTTTTAAGGGAAATTAATAACAAACAGCTGTAGTGATTTTAAATAAAATCATGAATTCTGGTTTATCTCTGAGGGAGGCCCTGGATTCGCTACTAAAAATTCTATATTGACAAACTTTGACCGTTGATGTTTCTTGCCATTAACAGTCCTACTTTTCTGTTACTGTATATAGTTCTTTTATTTATGAAGTATTTTCCTTGTATATATCTAAACTGGTACCTTTTTTTTCTATCTCATGATCTGTTAAAGTTTCTCATATTTTAAATAAGTAGTTTAATTATTTTTCACCTTTGATTCTTAGTTTTCGGACATCAGGGTAAAAGCCTCAATAATTTCACATACTATTTTTGGAACATAATATTTAATTAAAGCTGTAATTAGTTAACTGTAAAATGTGGAATAATATTAATTTATTAACACTAACGTTCTAGAATTGGATTTTTTAAACTTGGATTTAATTTTTTTTGTTTCATATTCAGCTCAAACTGCCGAAGCTGTCAAAAAGGAAAACCTTGGATGATAATAATCCAAGGAAATTATTTCTTTCTCTCGCTTTTATTATTTACATAAAACTTTTAATTCATGAATGACATTCAATGTTAGTGACTTCAATTCATGATTTTTTTTAGTTAGTTTCTTTATTTCGTGTGCAGTTTAATAAAGTTTAAGCTGTGGAAAATAAGTTTGCTATGTAGTGTCAGAGTATATAGAAACGCTTTGTTTCTGTCCTCTGCAATGCTTTGTTTCTTTCTGTACATAGTGACATTGATTTACTTTAAAGCTTTAATTCTTCATTTATTAATACACTTGTTTACCGACGGGGGGAAGGGTTTCCTTGATGAAGGGGGCACGACCTACTGTACACGAGGAGAGGCGCAATGATGACCCTCTCAAATTTTTGCCAGATCTTTATTTATCTGCCAACTGAATAGTTCGTTGCAGTAACAGGGTATTCGAATTTGCCCAACGGGGTGGGGACAGCATCCCCGACAGGGAGGACCTTACCACCCCAGTCCCTACTGGCGCCACTCCCTGACTAGATCATTAAATAATTTTAATTTTGACACCCAATTTTTCATATTATCAGCTGTTTTTCACTTTCTTTCTTAACTTTTGGACACGAGTATATTAGTTTTAATTATTTCAAATGCTATTATTTGCAACATATTTAAGCATTTCTGATGTTGTAATGCATTTATGTATGAAGTAAGACAATAATATCTTATGATTCACATTCGAGTCCCAAGATTTGATTATTAAATCTTCCATTTCTATTTTTCAAATCCAGCTGAAAGCGTTCCATCCGTTAGCGATTTGAATCCTAGTATTGGACATCTTTGTAAGTTGTTTTAATTTCTATCGTTTTTACTTAAATACATAGAAGTTTTAAATTATGCTTGACAATCAAGCTCAAAGACTTAACATTGCAGTTAACTATTTTCGATTCCATATCCAGCTCAATTGAATTACAACTGAGAAAAATAAGTTTGATACATGGTATTACATTTTAGAAACTGTGTCATTGTTTTACTTTGAAACTCGGATTTTGTTGTTTCTCTAGATCTGTTATAAAGTATAATTTTTTTTTCCAAACCCATCAGATCATTAAAATGCTTTTTCTTACCATGAAATATAATTTTTAATAGATCAAAAATTTCATTCTAATATAATAATTAGAGGTCTTTAACATTTTCATTTATCTGGCATGTGTAATTGGAAACTTGAAGTTTATCACAGTTTGTGACTTCGTGCATGCAGTTTTGAAATTTTTCTCTAGGAATAAGGTTAATGATTTAAAGTACACTTATATATGTCGCATATTTATGATTGATCAGAAATTGGAGGTATTTAATAAAAATATGCACATAATACTTTATATTTCACATTTAAGTTCCAGCATTGGATTGTTAAGCCTTACATTTAATGTCGTGTTTCATATCTAATTCAAAGTGTACAGGATATGCATTCCCAAGTGCCTGGCTGCGTAATTTTTATTTCATTGCAAAAATTCATTTTATTTAAGTACAAAATCATTTAACGTACGCGTGACAGTCAAACTCAAAAACATAAATCTTGCAGTTAAATGTCTTTCATTTCATATTCAGATCAATAGAAATGCAACAGAAAAAAATAAGTTTGACATGTAATATTACAGTTTAGAAACTGTGTCATTATTTTCCTTTGAAGCTCGGATTCTTTCTGTTGTTTTTCTTAGATTTGTTATAAAATATGAAATTTTGCTTTACCTGCCTGTCAAATCATTAACCCCTTCTTAGTCGGAATTTTTTTTTTTTCTATTTTCCCACCCAATTAAAATAATGTTTTTACTGTTGAAAATTAATATATGTTCTATCCTGAAATCGAAAAAGCAAAATATTTTTGTCAGTGAGCAGTTTTTGCTTGGTCTACTGGTGGTCATACATGTGATATCCCATTCATTGATCTTCAGTTTTCACTGCAATGCACCCAAGTATTAAACTAAAACAAAATACTCTCTGATAATATATTTTTCAAATCCAATTACATGTATAAAAACTAAAAATGTTAAAGATACCAATAATACCGATAATAGCTTTGAGGTATTTAAGATAAATATCTGCATAAAAAGAATTATTAATGATTTGTAAAAAAAGCTGTTTTTTAAAAATGGTTTTACAACCTTACCATGAAAACAGCTTTACAATCTTTCTTGACCATCAATCGCGAAATATAACAAAACGCGTCAGTAGCGACGAATTCACTTTCAATGGTGCAATCATTTTTTTTTATTCTTATAATGAAATATAATTTTTGATAGCGCGGAATCCCCTTCTAAATTGGTATCTTTAACATTTTTAGTTTTTATGCATGTAATTGGAAACTTAAAATTTATTTCCATTAATCCTTTGAGGACGGCCTCTCGGAAAACATGCGGTTTGATCTGGCCAATGTTTGGCTGTTCAGAGGCGTCGCACTTTTTAAAGTTAAGCCTAATTACACTAAAGCTGGTGTCATGCCGATGAAATACTAGGTAGCTAAAAGCCACAAGAGCCGGTACGTATTTGTGACAGTCGGGAGGAATATGCTAAGCAGTTTGCATGCCCATGTGACGGTTGTACTCAAATGGTTAATAGGGAAAGTATTCTGTGCATGTATTTCCATTACTTTATGTGTTGAGTTTTATCCCATATATTTGTTTGACGTGGAATCGTCTTTCCGCTCGTTACAGTGATAGTCGGCCGAACTTTCTTGTGTGATAAAATACCGTCAGATTTGAATCGCTAATAACTACGAGACTAATAATGCGAAAAGAATGGTTGACCCTACAACGGATAGATAATATCTGTAAGAGTTTGTCGGATAGTATTTGTGTTGCCTGTGACGTCATCGTACCAGTGTAGGCGCATGCGCGTGATTGTTATAAATTAGTTTTATGTAAGGTTATAAATAAGTGTAGCGTGGAAACGCTTTTAGCTAGGAGGTTGATTCTGGTGTCATTTTAAAGAGCTTGAGGAGTATTACTAGGACCCAAAGTGAGACAATAAAAATATTTATCAGAATAAAAGTAAAAATCTTTATTAAATTGAAAATTTCAAAATCCGCATGTTTTTTTATTATAGCATTTTCTTTCGAATTGTATGAAATTACAGAATACTTAACAATACGTAAAAGAAACATTGTATTAAAATTTGAATTCAATAATTTGAATATTACGGGAAATATGAGCATTTGTAGTAAATAATGTTTTACTGCGCATATGCGAAATGTAGTTCTATATACTGTCAACAGATGACGCTATCAAAAGCTACTCTAAATAAAACATAAGAAAGGCGCAGTTCGGGTCCACGCCGAAGATTTTTCGTGAAAACGTCGGGATAAAATCATAAAACAAGTATTTCGTATTAATATGTAATTTAATTATCAATCTCTTTAATACAATATTTACACAGAGTAATAAAATGGTTACAGAATAGATAAATCGCAAGTTTATCGCCTGTAGCAAGGGCTTGTTATATATCTATTCTGTAACCATTATACTACTCTGTGTAAATATTGTATTAAAGAGATTGATAGTTAAATTACATTATTAATACGAAATAACTTGTTTTATGATTTTATCCCGACGTTTTCACGAAAAATCTACGGCGCGAACCCGAACTGCGGCCTTTTTATGTTTTTATATATATCTACAGTTTTATGCGGCGATTTGGATGAATTTTATATTTTAGGAGTGTTTCAGCATGTAGAATTTTTTAAATTAAGAATTAAAAGATGCTTTTATCTTTAGAAATTTCCAAAATAATTTAAAAATAACACGTCTCAAATGTCATTTACATATATAAATAGGCGACACTTTTCCAAATGGAGTCGCTGCGTTGATGACATTTAAGAACAGATTATAAGTTCCCAAAAGTGTTAGGAGAATGTTCTGCAGATTGTATGTAAGAAAGTTGAATGAATTACTTCCCTACAGATTTAAAAATAACAAAAACACTAAAATAAATGTTTTAAATTTCAAATGATAGTCTTAAATATGATTTATTGAACTGTAAGATTTTATTATATTAAAACATTTTGATGAATATATAGTTTCAAGAGAAGTGTCTGAAATGTATGACACTTTTTAGTGTACATTTTTTAACTATAACTTTTTCCTTTATTTAGATGATTTTTCTCGAATGCAGGCGAACACAGCTGATGACCAGCGGCATTTATTACGGGTAATTGGAATGTCATGGTTTCTTCAAATGTATTTTCTAAGCTTATAATTTATTTCCTTGTTCAATTCTTTTAAATTCAGCTAGAGAACTATTTTCTATTTTTTGAAGAGCCTGAAAACTTTTGATAACTATTCATTTGGATTATTTCTTATTAGTCTGTTGCTTCTTTTTTAAAAAAAAATATTTGCTGTTAAAATAATTATGATTTTTTTTATATATGTTTTGATACACATCAATCGTTTGCGGAAGAAAAATCAGTGTATGTGAATGTGTGAACTTCGTAATAATACAATTTTATGAAGAGTTAGACCGAATGCATTCTCATCTATACTTATAAAAGGCAATGTTTGTGTGTGTGCGATGTCCAGACGACTCTATCGCACCATGAGCCATGAAACGGCAGACGGGTAGTCGTAATGGTGATTCAATGCACCTTGTAGCCCGAATTTTAAACTTTTATCTAGAAAATTTTTTTATTTAATATTTTGTGTTGTTTTGGGTGATTTTTCGCACTAATTTCTCAATAACATGGTTTCCGATAATTGCAGGAAAAAAATAGATACACCATCGTAAATAAAGTGCAACTTATTTTAATATATAAATGTTATAAAATAGGTTATCCAGAATTATATCTAAATTGAGATTTGTGAATAAGATAACCGATTTCCTTGTTTTCTTAATTGGGCCTAATCAATAGAAATTTTCATTAAAATTTAATTTAGTTGTAAAATCCATTTCTAAATTCTAGTCAACTCACTATTTAACAGCTATTTCAAGGAATCTTATTATAAGCAATCGGACCATTCAAGCTGTAACAAAACCAAGTGGGGTTCTGTTTACTGAGCAGGCACATGCATGTCTAAACAATGGAGTCTTAATTGGCACTAGCCGCCTTTGGCGACCAGCTGATTCGCCCATATTACTACTTATAATGATTCAGATATATCAAGAAAATTGAAATATGCAAGTTATTTGAAATAATTGTTATTGTTGTATTTTATAGTAATAATTTGGGGTTAAAGCTATACATCCAATGAAGTAACTTCTGATTAAAATTTTTGAACAAAATAAACTGTTATTTTTGAAAGATGATAAAAAACCCCTGAAGACTCAAACAAATGACTATTATAAACCAAGTTAAATATTATAAAAAATGATTTTTATTTGTTTTTAAATGAATAAATATATCATCTTTAGGTTAATCAATTCAAAGTTTGTCAGTTAGTAAATCAAATCTAATATTGAATTAGAAATGCATATGAATGCAGTTTTTAGCTGCTGCTTCTCAAATATTGATTTGAACTCCTTGTTACAATATCGAAACAATTTGAAATGCACTTTAATTTTAAGTAAAAAAGGAAAAAACCGAATTTTTAAAAATAAAAGAATGCAATAATCTTTATAACATGAACCAATATTACACAGCATTTAAAAGTTAATAATGTGCAATCAAAAACGTTTATAAAAAAATATTTATTTGAGTGAAAAACCATTTCGATTATTTTTTAATGTTTCATTATCTGTTCCATTCTGTTTGTAGTGCTTCAATCGAGTTTGTTGAAAGATTAATTTGGCACATATAAGCTGAAACAGGACTAAAAATTTGATAAATTCCCGCAAAAAGTCGCATAGCATTGAGTTTAATTTCAAAGGAAAGCATTTTAAAATGAACAAAAAGTGGTTTACGCTTAAAGTGCGTTTAAAATGTTTGAAAATAGAAAAAAAATCAACATTTATCCTAACATAATTCATTAAAAACTTAAAATTTCCAGAAAAATACTTTCCCTGTTAGTGAACTGCGAATCTCCTCGCAAAAGTCAACAGCATTATTGAGATTTTATAACTGGAACACGAGGTGAGGGGAAGCGAAGTGTTCTAAAGGCCGCTTGAGTATGAGAGGAAGGGGAAGGCAAACCCCTTCCTCCTCGAAGAGGGAACAATTTTCCGTGACCTTCCCTGAGTTGCGAATTTTATTGAATTCGAGTAATTTTAGCTTGAAAATTTACGTTTGAAATCGGGTGTTGCTGTTTGAAAAAATCGAGCTTATGTAAATCTAAATAAGAAGACGAATCCATGCATTATAATAATAATATAATTACACACAACTTATCGAGGATTTTTTTTTCCCTATTTGACGGACATTACAGTTTTAATATCTGATAATTAAATCGTGAATAATGAGCTGCGATTAGATTCTTTTTTTGTGGATTTTATGAAAGTAAAGAGGCAAAAGTGGTTTGACATATGAAAAGAGTAAGATTTAAAAATCTAGCAAAGTTCCGTGTTGGTTTGACCGGGTTCAAACAGAGCATTGTTTTTTATCTTCGTCGATCCTGTCAAGTAATCTTACTTTTCGTGCAAGTAAGATTTTGCGGTTCACATGCCCTCCATTCCCTAAATGACGCATTCAAGTGTTCTTATTGCCTATTTTCTTCTATTTGGCCGCTTTATTTATTTTTGATTTATGTTATATTTCCAACATAACTCGCCTGTACATTTACTTCTCGACACTGTTGAACAGCACAAACCGTTTAGGCTGAGAATTTTAATACTATACTCTGTTAAGCCTCGGTAGCGCAATAGGCAGCGCGTCATTCTCATAATACTATAATCTGTTAATATCTTATCAAACCAACACACAACTATGGTAGGTTTTTATGTTTTACTCTTTTCCTGTGTCGAACCATTTCCCCCCTTTTTTCTGAGGTATATTTTCCTTTTAATAACTTCATCATTGGATACTTGTTGTCATTTGGTTTTTTCTTTTTTTTTTGGTGATCAGAGGTTTGGTTTACTACTGTTAACACTGTATGCAGACAACATCAAAAAATTCTTTTGCGGTTCACATGCACTCCATTCCCTAAATGACGCATTCAAGTGTTCTTACTGCCTATTTTCTCTATTTGGCCGCTTTATTTATTTTTGATTTATATTATATTTCCAAAATAAATGAATATGCGCTGTCTGAATTAAAGCATATCGCACATTAATTGGGTTTGTGTGATATTCTACCCTTTTTTATACCTTTTGTTTTTTACTTTATTATTTGTAATTTGCTACTATTTCATATTTTTCTTCTTTGTTCTGGTACAATCGGTGTAGATTTTCCCTTGCTGTTTGATTGTGCTTTATACGTTAATGTGTCTCTTGTGTTTATATATATATATATAATATATACTGAGTGATCTAAAAGTCAGGAAAAACTTTAAAAATTGATAATTCCCGGGCAGATAGTTACAGAACAACATCATTCCAGAACTGCAACTCGACAGGCACTGAACACAATAACCTTTATGCAAGATAGAGCACTATGGGATATCGCTGCGCCTGTGTAACGATTGCTACCCTGAATATTTGGGGAGGATCGTGTTATCAATTGATCCTTTCCATACCCTTTGCCTCCAGAACAGGTTGTATGGATTCTTGAAATCAAAAGTAAACTATTACAAACTGTCATTATTGTCAACATTGAAAGATGCCATCCGCCAACATTTGTCGTGCCATACCCCTAGAAATATTGCCTAATACCTAGTCTTACAACTGTGCTATTGAATGACGGATAGCACACTGAACAGTTATAATCTTACTTGTAACTTGTAAGCAACTTGCCATTTGTAAGCCATCTTGTGGAGCCATCTGTACAGTGGAATGCAAGAAAAGGCAGAGGATATTAAGAATAGTCTTTATTTCATGACAGCACAAGAGAAAGAGAAATAATTATAAACTATATACAAAGAATATAGGATTACTTGAAAAACGACTTCATCATATTTGGCTGTTAATCGCCACTTTTGTGAACATGCTTCATATGTTTATTAGTCAAATAAAGAGCTATTCAAATATTCTTTTTTTATTTTCACCATAAGGATAATCCTTCTTCTTTCCAATCCGTTTGATGAAAACCTCATCCTTTTAACTTCATTCGCTTTTGAATTATTAATTTTTAAAGTTTTCCCTGGCTTTTTTCACCTAGTATGTAAACTAAAAGGAATTCAGGTCTAATGCAATTTTCTGGTTTTCAGGACAAAGTTTATCTGTGTTTATGTTTTCTTCATTTCAGGTAATGAGTAAATAAATAACTTTGCCTAAGTTTGGTTCTCTTGTTTTTTAGAGAGTTAAGTCCTGGTTAGACGATATAACAAAGCTGAATTATATAAATGATCGTGCTTCTTCCTCTCAAAGTAAGTCAGTTGTTTTCTCATATTTGTAGATCTTATTAATGCAGGATTCAGTATTTTTCAAAGAATTGATTTTAAAGAATATTATTCACGTAATAGCGATTCAATTTGTTTTATGTGTCTTACAAAACTACTAGTCTTAGAGACTAGAAGTTTCCACTTCCTTGCCCTGTATTTTATAAGATGTCATCGAAAGGCATCTAGCATTATAAACAGTTCTTGCTCAACTGCACTGTGTGGCCCCTTTCAATTAAACATGCTTGTTCAGTTTGTATAATTTCAGCCAGCATCCTCATTTCTACATATTTTGCCATAAATTGTCTTCTAATATGAATTCCAAACAAATTGAAAAGTCAAATTACTGAAGATAACTTGGAATCATGTCTTGAATTGAAATTGGCTAGTTACAAAAGAGCATACGGAAACAGAAAATCCAAGCTCATTGCCTTCACTGCCAACTAACAAGATCCATTTTTCTTTTAAATTTTTCTTACTGTAGTAACGATATAATTAATATTATTTATTACTTGTAATAGTATTATTTTAATTTTTAGAAAATATATTTATGGGTTTCGTTCTTAGAAGCTTGTCAAATGGAAAAAGTTGTCTATACTTTAAAAAAATAATTAGTTTTATTTAATATTGCAGAGAAATGTTTGATGTAACAGTGCTTTGCACAGTGGGCCAGTTTCATTGTTTAGAGTAACAAAATCAAAAAAATTGTGGTCAGCAGATGCATTCTTTTTCATTGAAATCTATAGAAAACCGTCCAGAATTCGGAAAACCTTCCCTGAAGACAGCGCATGGTCGAATCTTCCTAGGGCAAGCACTCTTCCTCATCTGTGACCTTGAGCATATGAGTCCAAGACAGCAATATTTTAATTTCTTAATGCAGAACTGGGAGTTTTTCTAATGGCTTCAAAGTTCTCACTTTTCATTTTTTTGGGGGTGGGGGGTCCTCGAAAACCGGTTTCGGAGAGCAGAAACTTTCTCTGGAAAGATTCGGCATATACTGTAGGGGGATTCAAGACGGGGTGAAGACGGTGAATGTCTTTCAAATACTTAGGGTGGCCCATATTTTTCAACTTCGTTTTTTTTATGTCTCCCCCCCCCCCCCTCATTTTTTTTTCTAACTGGCCTAAAACTAATGCCAGAAAAAAATCGGTTCATTCCCGTAACTCTAAATGGTGCCCCAGAGGCTGTGAATGTCGCCATTTCTATAAAAAATTACTGTTTTTCCACAAATTTAATAAAAAAAAGAAATAAGATTTTATACATTTTAATAAACGAAATCATTTCAAATATACACTAAAACATAGTTTTAAATAACCCATTAGCACGTAGAATTAACGATAGGGGCACAGTGCACGCGGCATTGGCAGTTCTGGTTGTCGGGAACACGTGTAGTCATCGCGTCTATTCAGTATTGCGTCGTCTTCCAAATGAAAAGGTAGCACGTGGTTTGTTATAAATGGCGCCAAATGGTAAACTTCACAATCGTATATATCTGATTGAAAGAGAAACAAATCAAATATTAGGTAGCAAATTACCTTCTAATAAACAAGTAATGCAAGTACTATTTTATAATATGAGATGCGTAAAATTAAGTCTCCGTGAAAGTGCTCGTTTAGCAATTTCAGAAACTGTAATTTTTTGCTAAAAAGCACGAATACCATTTAGAGAACCTCAACACTGCATTGTTAAACTGAAAGCCTTATATAATGAATGGAGAATGCTTCAAAAACATTCTAAAAGAAAGAGAGAAACTCAGGAACAAAAAGAACAAAATTTTAAAGAAAAACTAGAGGACCTATTTGATAATGCTCACTCTAATGCTTTAAAAATTATTAAAATAAAAGAAGACAGACAATTTCTCATCTCCCAGAGGCAGGAAAAAAGAATTGGTGTTTTAGGGTTGCATTGATAAAAGAACTGTTGAAAAGGAAAAAAAGAGTTCTAAAACGTCTTAGTGTAGCAGAACAGCGACTAGAAAAAATTAAAGAGGGTACAAAAATCACTGAAACAACGGAGGACATGGACATGGAATTATCAGATGTCATTGGGGCTACTTTGTCATTACTTATGTTACATAACCCACGCCGACCGACTCACCCAAAGGGTTTAGAGTCAGCAAGGATCGACGGGCGTCATTACTTATGTCCCCCCCACACACACACTAAGTACTTCGTCAGAGATTAAAAACAATTGTCTCAAAACTTTAAAAGGAAATATCTCCTAAGGGGCTTTGCCCAATTAAGTTTAACATTCAGTCGTCATTATGGGACTCTGGCCCATAACCGATCTTGTGAAAAATTAACCTTGATTGATAAACTTAATTTTTCTAGAAGAAAGATATCCACAAAATGACGATGGAAACAATTTACATTTTAACTTGAAAGTTTATTGTAGCAGAACATACATGGTTGACTACTTGTAACCATAGCGTTAAAAAAAAAAAAAAACCGATACACTTATATAACATACTGAGAACACTTACTACAGAACACACATATCAGCTTGCAAATCTAACACACCTTAAAACTACAAACTAATATTACCTTTATATACGTGCGGAGACTAAGAAAAATTGCTTCTTTGATGTCATGCTAATTCAGATCAATCAGTGATCCGAATCAGCTTATCATTCCAATTAGTGTCGATCACAATGCTGACCCAGTAGAATTAACAAGATCCTACTGTTTACATTTTGCCGATGCTGCCAATAAAAAGAGGCGAGTTTTAATTTATTCTCAATATTATTAACTTTAGCATAGATTACAACAGTTTTCTTTATAGAGAACTGTGGAAAAGAATTTTTTAAAAATGTTGCAAACAAAAATGATCCAACCGAATGTTATGAAATTTCATGGCATGCAAATGAAATCCATTTTCTTCAAACTGTACAAATTTAAGGGTCTGCTATTTTTAGTTTCGACGCTATGAATTTTGTCTCGCTAGAAAACGAAACTGGACCACTGGGCGCTAACGTTGCTCATTCAGTTGAAAATTGCGCCTTTTTTTCTTTATTTATTTGATGGGTCATGCCTTTCGTATCAGAGTAAATTAAAATACAGGGTGTCTCAAAATGTTATTTACACGCTTTACATACTCGCCTATTGGACTATGATGAACAAGTTTTTGATAGGAAGTTGTGTCCAAAAGCTACTATCCTGGTAACAACATTGATTTCCGATGTTACGAGTGTGTCTTATGCAATGAACTTCATGTATCCCCACAGGAAGAAATCAATGTGATTAAAGTCAGAGGATTGTAATGACCATGTGACTGATCCGCTTATGCCAAGGTTGGAAAACTCCTGCCTCGCACATTCTGTGGTGTAATTGTCCACACAATGGATGATATGACAGTTCTTCGTGCATTTCCAACTGCTGCATTATAATCATAATACATATCCGTCAGTTTCATGATACTGTACATCCTTCTCATGCAATGACCTTGCCTTAAATGATCTCACTTCCTGTGAAAATCTCCTTCTAGTTCTAGACACAACATTCCTATGTCAAGATGGATATTCTCGATCATAACCTGACTTAAAAAGTGGTTTACATTTGATTTCACTAAAATAATTAGATATTGCTTGTTAAATTGATTATAAATTGCATGAGTCCATTGCATAAATCCAACCTTAATTAGACTAATAGAGCCATTTCCTAGAAACATTGTAAAGTAAAGAAAGTGAAAAGGCCGGGAAAATCAGTCGATTGGCTTAGAAAAATGACCTGCTCGAGCGGCGTTTGGGCAAATCAGGGAAGTCCCCTTTCGCAGTGCCCGAACGGTGTTCGGGAAAAACTGTTGTGATTAAATCCATTTGGGCTGCCTGTCATAAATGCTTAAATGCAACCGTCGTTGATATGTAGGGGAGGAGGTAAGGCTTCTCCCGCACTAGAGGAAATTGGAGCTGGTGGGGTTCACGTTTTGAAGGCAGGGGGACTGTAGATGCAGTAAAGGATTGAAGCCCCTTTAGGCGATGGGTTTGTTGTTTACGTGGAGTAACTTGTGAATGATCTACCTAAATGGATTGGGCAGAAAAATGGAATGGCGTGGAGTGGAGTGATCGTGAATGTCCAGCTTAAATCATGTTAGTTACGGACTGACTGACGAGACTGTAAAGGTGCAAACAACCTTTTGGCATTTTCTGTATATGTAATAAATTGTTTTCGATCTAAATGCAGTAATTAATGAGTCATTTGTTTCAGACTCAATAATTTCTGGCCCATCAACAATTTGAGGACGATTGTCACACGGGCATTCCAGCTACTCGTAGCGTTAGCTCGTTGTGGCCGTCCTCAAAAGGGTTAAATCATTCCTGTTGATAGATAAATGAAATACATAATCCGAAATGTAATTACATTTTCCCAAATATCACATATCTTCTAAATTTGAATCTCATGAATTATCATCTCCATGCTCATATACTTCCTATTACAAAATTTCATCGGGTAAGGTGAGAATTTGTATGAAAACACTTCAGGGATTGATAATAGGAAGTTGAAAAAATTAAATTTTTATACGTCTACCACAGTGCTAAAATGTAAATTAATAAAATATTTATCTTTCATTCATCTATTCACATACAAATCTTTTAAATTAAAAAAATAGTCAAATAATACATTAATTGAAGTATTTACAAAAACAGTTCATCTTGTGAACCTTCGAAAAATATTCAAATCAGTGACGGCTCATCTGCTCAGAAACAAACAGTGCTATAAAAATATTACTAGAATATGATTGAAATATGATTTTTCAAAAATAGATTCACTTTTAAAATTTCTCAAACTTGTAGCTGAAATTATCTGAATTGTATTCAGAAAATTACCATCGTATATTTTTCTGGTGAGTGACTTCTACAACAGAAAACGAATACGTAGTAATCAGCCTAGGAAATTCTATGAAATGAATGAAACCGAATTCTAAAAACAGCCAATGAAATAAAAATCGAAGAAGGACAAATCAAGAGCTCGAAGGCGAACCTCAGGTGAAATTGAAGGGGGCAAAAAGAAATAGAAAAACAATAGTTGGCCTACCGCAAAACAGGAGCATCTGAAAATCCAGTTCTGGCTAAGTTCTAAGACAGAAAGATTAGCTACCATTATATCACTAAGTTGTGCTCAATGAGAGAATTTTGGTGATTTCCAAAACTATTTGATATGCAGCCTATGCCTGTCTTACTTTTTCATTCATTTTCTGTCTTCTTTTCTCGTTTTTATCTTTTTTCGTTGATAATCGAACTCTCAGAGTGGAGAATTAAGCAAATAAGAATAAAATGAGAAACAAAATTTTAAAATAATTTTACTGAGTTCTTTTAGGTAAAATTTAATAATGCGCACAACACTAAGAGCAAATAATTCAGTATTCTTGTTCAATATTAGGCTCTTTTGCTATTATACCTTAAATTTTCATTTTCTCAAGTTGTCCTCCCATTCTTTATCAATTCGATAGTTCCAACTATCTGCCAATGAAACAGAGTAACAGTAAGCGTCATCGGCAATTTTTTTTCAATCCATGTTGATTGAATGATGCACTACTAGAAAAATATTTGCATTTCGCAGTTTTTCTTTCTTGAATAAATTTGTATTTCTGCAATAGAGAACTCCATATAAATTTGTGAGAAGCCCCTTTAAATTAAAAAATTAATATACCTATGCAAGTTTTGAAGATAGAGTTGTGAAACTTAGTTTATACATAGATGAGTGTAATAGGAACATTTTACTCTATTAGGAACGTATAAAAATTTAATATTCTTAACTTTTTAATTTCAACTTCCACAGAATCCAAAGTGTTTTCACCAGTGGTGTACTTAA
Organism: Araneus ventricosus; assembly: GCA_013235015.1. Classification (NCBI taxonomy): domain Eukaryota; kingdom Metazoa; phylum Arthropoda; class Arachnida; order Araneae; family Araneidae; genus Araneus; species Araneus ventricosus. The sequence continues at coordinate 57,189 of BGPR01005279.1, forward strand.
ATAATATGGGGCCCATGGCAAATACCAAAACTGCACCCCGTCCCCTATTTTTCTTTTGAAATGTGATAATTTTTTTCACAAACTTTCTGCCTGGGAGTGTAAACATTAAAAGTTCAAATAAACCTAAATATAATATATAAAACATTGATATAATATATAAACAATTGATATGATTGTAAATAACTCCACTATGGTCATTATATGTACAGCTCTTTAATATAAAGTTATCATAAGAATATTTCAAAAAAATGGTTAAAAATTTTTATAAAAACCATTCGAAAATTTTTAATGAAATTTTGCTCAACTTTCATAGAAAATTTTATGCATTCTAATTTTAATCACTTAAATATAGCAAAAATAAGAAATTCAAACAACTGTTTGTTTAAAATTTTTGACACATTAGAAAAATATAAATAAAAAATGCATTATATTTTACTTATACTTGAAAAAATATTATAAAACGTGTGCAAATCTAGTAATCCATTTGAAAAAAAACCGCACACACACACAAATAATAATGCAGAAAGTAAATGCACTACTTTTTGCTTCTTGACATTATATAGAAACTCTAAATATTGAAATAAATCTTTTGTTAGCACAGATGGAATCATACAAATGCCTTGTTAACTTTAAATATATTTAATAATACACCAATTTATTTCACATATAAAACTTATTAATTAAAATTTACAACAAATAACATTTCGTAATATTTTATCTAGCGCCTTCTGATTAAGGTAAAATTTATTGCATGAAATTAGGAGGTATGCTATTGCAGGAAACAATGTGGATTGAAGCATTAATTTAAATTACTACATTATTAATTTATTTGTGACATATAAAATTGCACTTCCTTATTATTTTAGCAAACATTGTTCCTTTACTTAAAAAAGTGTCTATTACTTCTGAAAAATTTTGAAGGCTTTAAGGTGTCTAAAATGTCATAAAGAAAAAGTGTTTATAATATCATTGAAGTCAGTTTTCCTGTTTCTACTTCCTCTATTCTCAAAATAGCTTTTTCGTCCCATTGAAGCTTTGAGGTATGAAGGAATCAACTTTAGTTTGCTGAAAGATCTCGCATCTTACAATAAATGTTGCTGTCGTCAAATGTATCTGTAGAGCTTTCAGAGATTTGGAAAGACACTTTCATCTCGATAACTGAGAATAAATTGCAGGAGTCCTTCGTTTTTTTCCCTGCCATTCAAATTCCATAACAAAAAGATTAAAAAATTTAATAGATTAATTATAGATTATTAAATATTTTTCTGACATACGAAGGCAAACGGAAGAATTTCAGCTCTATTTTGGACGTTTTTAATTCATTTTACCACAGGCAAATTTTTTGCGATTTAAGATATAATGAGTAACAAATAGTTAAGTTTAATTTTAATAATGCCCCGTTTTGAAGCAACATGAGGGCTATTTCGTGGCGGACCGCGTAATTTTGAACCACTGTCAGATGACGAGGGTAACACCTGAACCGGCACTCCCTCTCAAAATTTCTGCACCAAACTAGTAGGAGAAAGTTTGATCCACTGCGTCATATATAGCCTACTTCAGGTCCACAAATACGGAAGATCGATCTTCAGTGAAATCGAGTTTAAAACCTGGAAACCTCTGGACCCAAAGCCTTACACTAGGCCACCGTGCCCCCATGAGTAACAAATGTCATTTTACGTTATAATATAATTTAAAGCAGCTAAATATTACTGTAAAAAATGAGGCTCAAGTAAGAGATAAAAACACAGACGCTGATTGCAGCAAAATTTCTATCAGATTTATAAAAGTAGACATTTGATAAATTTAGTTTAACTCCCTTTAAACAGTGGAAAACTGAAATTAACAATAATCGCCATTTTGTTTAAATATCGTGTACATTTAAAATTAAATTAGAAGAAAAACTAAACATGTGTTTAATTTAAAAAACGGTATAATAATTTCAATTTTTTTCATACTTAGCATATTTTGCAAAATAGGAAAGCATATACATTATCGACATTATATCCTTAAGAACTTCCTGATTGGGCATGTTTATATCATTTCTTAGAATTAATTATTATCATGATAATAACCTACTTTTCGTCTATTTTTTTTATGTATTTGGGCAAAACAACTACATCTGGCTTTTTGGGAATAAAATTTAAAATAAACCGATATCGTTTTTTCAGCCTACAACTTATGCAAATATTCAGCAATAATAATAATAATGTGCTTTTACATTTAAACAAAAAATATGTATTTTTCCGTTCTTCACACTCTGCTGATTGAAAATAGTAATGACACTTTTACTTTTTAATAATTATTTTACACGGACTTCCGAAGAAAGCGATGTCCAGTCAGTATGAATTAGGTATACCGTGAGAAACCAGGAGAAACTTCGCAGAAATAATCGATTTCAAACTATCTTCCATTATCTCCCATTTCCCCAGATACAAATCTATGAAGATCTTACTTTGAAAGGAGCTTTCACTTTGACATTCCACATGTGTAAGTCATAAAATCTGTCTAACATAATACTTCTTGTTAATTGATCGCATTTTGAGTAGTTTCAGGTTGTAAATAAAAGACTGTATCCTTTAAATTTTTCCACACTTAGGCTAAACCATTTCAATTTTTAAGAATCTTGGGAATAAATTCTTAAAAAAAATGTCCTTTTAAATATAACTAATTGATTTCTTAATTTTGCGCCCAGGGCACATGCCCCACCCTAGTTGCACTACTGGTTTTCTCACAAATTATTTGATGAAACTTTGTATTTGGAAGTGCAGGAAAGCACCGTTTATACATTTCCCATTTAAACGTCGTTTCATCACAGTCCCAAATCCTTTCTATTTATTATAATGATAAAGTTCTTTGTTTATGCGACTCCAAGCTTCAGTTATACGTCGTTTACCCCCGTTCTAAAATGTAAAAATTTTCTCCTTTCTAGTATGTGAACTGTGATAAAGATTTTACTCTGAAAGATAAATTGTCTGTCGCTAATTTAAGCGATGATGAAGAAATCATTCCACTTCCCTTCGAAGACGAAATGGACTTCAATAAAAAACTTCGAACTTATTTCTTTTGTCAAAAGAATAGCGAAATAAAAATTCAATTCAATTTCAATGAACTTACTTCGATTCATAAAGATATTCTTTATACTCACAGACAATCAGCACGTTAGGCGATAGTAAAAAAACCTTTTTTAAAATTTAACGCTTTACCTGCATGCACATAAATCGTATAAGATTTGCATAATTAATAATCAAGATATGCAATAAAGGTTTGATTTTTCTCACTTTTATGATTAATGTTTAATTTTAAAATTTAATTATTGATTCCCATACTACTTAGTATTATACTAGTACTTCTTTAAAAAACTTCGAAAATTAATATTTTTAAATTAATTTGTATTAGCAACATTAAAATTTTTACAGCATGATTTGCGCCATCCGATATTCTATCAGTATGTTTCAATCATCTGTCAATTTTTGTAATCAATTTTGTGTTACAAATAATGTTTTTTAATCCTAGACGTCAGAGATTTTCTTTTCGTAGTTGTGCTTTATTATTATTATTTTAAGATGGAAGTTTCCATTCATTCATATCTTTTAAAGCTGATGTTGTTTTGTTTTCTGTTTGTAGCATCAGTGCATTTGTTTTATTTGTTTTTGTAGATCCAAATGATGGACAAGAATTAAGAGTAGCTGCAGTTGCACCAAATAATGCACAGCAAATGTTAAGAGCTGCAGCAACTTCTAATAATGCAACTCCAAGACCAGCTGCAATAGGTCCAGCAAGGAGAGTTGCTGTTGTATCTCCAGCAAGCTCAGTAGCTGCAGTCGCTTCAACAAGCAGAGGTTATCCTTCAGAAATCCCATTAATCGATCTTACTCACTCTGGTAAGTGTGTTACTTTGTCATAAATTTCTTTGTAAATTTAGATAAAAATTGAATGAGTATAAATGTAATGAATACAGTTTTTTTAAAGGAAAAAACTTTAATTAGTTTACTAAAAAGTAGAAATTCCTTTTATTTTAATTTATTTTCTACATTTTGAGTTTTCAATTTACAATTAATTATTATGAAATCTTGTTTCTGTTTATTCTTGATGATCGAAAATTCACTACCAAGTGATGTCACTGGTATCGAATCAAAATGTAATTATATTTATCCATAGCACTGATAAATTAAATTTTAAAAATATTTAAATAATGTGTTGTCATCGAAAATATACTAGTGTACATAATTTGAAAACTTTAGCACACCAGGTAGTGAATGAAAAATCGATTATTAAGTTCCATCTTTACAAACATGAAACAAGTCAAGTTAAATAAAAGTGTCTAAAAAGAAATTTAAAATCATTTTTAGTAATATACTAGCAGTACCCGCACGGCGTTGCCCGTTGCATCATGACTTCAACAAAATAAAAAAAGGCCCACAATGAAATAAAACAAAGTTTTGAAAACGAAACAAAAACTGAATATATTATTAATTTTACCCATTTCTTTTTCTTCTCGTTCTCGACAATGACATTTGAACTGTAGGAAACAGTACCGAGTACGTTAATCCAAAATAATATTAAAAAATTACAATGTGAAATTCATTATACCGCAAACAAAGTATACTAGGCAAATAAATGTGTTAAGATACTGGTGAAGATAATAATCGAGATCATTCAGTAAATATGACGTCACCTGCCGCGACGAAGGTCACGCAATGCATGCTGGGTACGTTTTACTTGGCAAAAGCTTCGTTCCAGATGCGCGAGAAAAAAAACGTTTAAACTGACCAATAAAATAATGAATTTAAATTCGAAGAAAAAAGGTATTTTATCCGTTCTTGTTTTAAATCGGGGCGAAATATTCTAGTTACTACCTTAAAAAAAATTGAAATGATAACGTTATTAGAAGGTCGGATGTGCAAAAGTGAGAATGTAGAAGGAAAAATTTCAGAGAAAAGTGGCTAATTTTTTTAAAATTTCTGAAAATTCAGCGAATTATATTAGAAGTTCGAAACAAACTTCATTAGAACGGAAATCGTTTGTTCTTTCCGATGATGTATGTATTTTCTTCTTACAATTATCAGAAACAATGTAATGGGAAAATATATATCGAAAATGACCCAAAACAACACAAAACCTTAAATAAAAAAAATTTCTAGATTAAATTTTAAAATTCGTTCTTCGAGGTGCATTCAATAACCGTTACGACTACCTGTGTGCCAAATTTCATGGCTGTAAGTACGATGTCCAGACGAATATGTGAATATGCGAATGTCCTGTTATAAGTATAGATATTTTTAGGTCATTTAATTGACCTTCCAAGTATTCTAAGTATTTACTGAAAAAGTGCCTTCCTTTTTAAAATTATACATTTGTAATAAAAATTAATTATAGTGGTTTCGACTGTTGCAAAAAATTATTACCATTTACTTAAGTGTATTAGGGATTATTTCACGGAGAGTAATTATTTAATACTAGCTGTGTGGCCCGGCGTTGCACGGGCTATCTCGAATAATGCATCATTCCCTGACGGAAAGAAGTGAGGTAACGTGACACATGCCCAATATTCTCTCTTAAATAAATAATGCGAACAGAGCTGTTCAAACATTCCGCCCACGAAAACGTGTCAAAATGGACTATTTAAAAAAATACAAAAAGATTTGTTATTTTGTAAAAAAAATTATTCCGTGTCCTAGCGAAATGAAAGGTATATCTCAGAGGTTCCCAACCTTTATTCCCTCGCGCAGCTCTTGATTAATTTTTGACATATCCTCCCCCATCGTCTATGCTAAGAAGTTTTATCAATAATTATAAGGGCTTAGAATAGCTTAAAAGTTAAATGACTCGGATTTGACATTTGCCTCGAAAATATCTGCTCGACTTATTTTATTTTTTATTGCATTTTTACAATAGTATTAGTTTAACGCCAAAACAAATGAAATCAGTATTGTAATAATTTTGCATTAACTTGTAAGGATTGCTAATAATTACACTCCGTATTAATCAACTATTCAAGTGGTATAGTTATTAAATACCAAGGGACTTGGAGGAACAAAGTTCTATAACTTTTTTAATCCCTTATGTTTTCTTGTTTCCGCCATTAACAACTTTATTTCGCGTACCCCCAAATGGTCCTTTGCGTAACCTCAGGGGAATGCATACCACAGGTTGGGAATCTCTGGTTTATCTAATTCTAGTCTAGCTGTATGGCCCGGCGTTGCACTGGTTATCTCTAAAAATGGGATATTCCAGGGCGGAGAGAAGCGAGGTCATGTGAGGCTTCGGGGTCCATATATTTTCGTATGGCCAGCCTCTGTTTTTCTCAACAAAAATTGTCACTTACTTTCCCCAACAAACGTTACGAAGTTAAACACCTTAATACAAAAAAAGAAAGAAAATGATTTTTTCTCGATATTAATGAATCCAAACACATAAGCTCTCTAAAAAGGAAATACTGAGTGACAATCGGCTATTTCTTTGTTCTTCTGTATCTTCCGCTCTTCTCTTCTGGCCACGTTGCGCCATAGTTGACAATCGGCGGTTTTTTCTTCGTCAGTTTCAGCAACTCTCCTTTCACGTTTTCTAATTGCCTGCTGTCTACGGGCAGCATCCCGTGTAAATCCACTTTTTCTTTTAGGCATCGGAAAAAGCGAGAATTGAACAAAGCAAAAATAGTAACTTCTAAATATCAGCTTAAAATGGCAGCTATCAAAAATATTTAAACTTGATCAAATCAATGAATAATGATTAAAATCACTAACATAACTAATCTACATCTTTCGGCGCATAACTTTACAGAAACAAAACACGCCTATAAATTCGTTAAAATGATTCTGTTTGACGTTATATTACGGGATAAAAAAAGAATTTATACACTTCCACAACAATACATTTTTTATTTCTGTCAGCGTCACTTTTTTATTGTTATTGTAACAATGTTCTTTAAAGTAAACAACTTCAATAATAAGATATATTTTGAATTGCGCTGTAACAATGAAAAGTATTGTTATAAAGTATCCAAAACAATAAAAAGTATTGTTGTAAATTAGTCTTTAATTAATATCTTTTTTACTAATTGTAATTTCGGAATTTAAATGACCGAAATGGATTCCTTGGATTATTCCCCATCTTTTGGTACTTTCCGCGCGCTTCTCAGTTCGGCGGTTCGTGAGAAGATAGCTGGACATACATACATACATGCGTTTGTTTACCTTCGAATTTTAATAGGATAGATGTTTTATTTCTGATTCATTCAAAATCTGCCGTTTTCATAGTTGTTCATCAAGGCATTGGTTCGTCATGCAATTCCTACTGAATTAAAAGAAGAAATAAAGAAACCACCTTTGTCTTTCTTTAAGTCAACTATCGAATATTTGTAGTAGGGAGGCAAATAGGGAATATCTTGTTAGAGTAAATTTTGTATTATAATACAGAGCAAATATGAATTAACTACGACTGCTGTTTGATCGAGAAATTTGATGTGCGATTAAGCAAAAATTACACATATTTCAAAACGTTATTAAAATGGCAGATTCAAGAAATATTAATGCATATATTAACTCTGTTAATTTAAAATCTGGCCATCTACTACTTGAACCCTTTAAAGGGCCATTTTTTCTAGTAGTGGTATAATAAAATAATTTTGGGATTGAGATTAATTTAAGAAAAGAAGTACATTTAACTTATTGGATGACATTCATTTTTGTTAATTACAAAGTCAAGATACTTCCTTATTGTTTGAGATAAGAAAATAGAACATCTAGATTTTTTTTCATCTAAAAATTTGGCAAGAACTTATGTCAACCTTAAAAATTGCATTTAAAAATCTATGAATTTGGTATTAAGTATACCACAACCTTATAAAGGGTTAATTGAAGTATTTACAAAAGTAGTTCAAATTGTGAACATTCTTTAACTATCCAAAGCAGCGATGGCTTATCTACTCAGAAACAAGTAGTGCAACCACAGCATCAATAGAATTCAATTGAAATACAATTTTTTTAAAATAGTTACCTTTAAATAGGCAAAATTTGTTACTGTAGTTATCTGAATTATATTTTTGAAAACTACCGTCATATCTTTTTTCCGGTGAGTGACTTCTAACAAAAGAAAACGAATACACAGTAACCAGCCAAATTCCTGTTGAAGCAAAATGAAAGTGAATCCGCAATTTAAAAACAGCCGATGAAAGAGAAATCGAAAGAAAACGAATCAATAACTCTAAACGGATCTTTTATGAAATTGAGGTGAGGACGGGGACAGAAAGAAAAAAATGAGCAATTAGTTGGCTGAGCACCAAACAGGAACATCCGAAAACCAGTTCTGGCGAAGTTCAAAGACAGAAAGGATAGGTTTTCGTTTTCGCCTTTTATATTACTTATTTGTGCCCAATGAGTTAATTTCGGAGCTTTTTAAAACTATTTGGTGTGAAGCCCCACCCTATGTTTGTCTTACTTGTTGATTCATTTCTGTCTTCTTTTCTTGTTTTTATTAATTTTCCTTTTTCGTTGACGATTGAACTCTCAGAGTAGAAAATTAAGCAAATAAGAATAAATACGAAAAATACAAATTTTCAAAATAAATTTAGTCGGTTTTACAACTCTGCGACCCTAAAGGACAAGCCACCACCATCTCTAAGCAAAGCTTAATAACACATACACCACCGAGGGCAAATAATTTAATATTTTCCACTGAGGGCAGATAATTTAATATTCTTGATCGATATTAGGCTACTTTCCTGTGATGTCTTAAATTTTTACTTTCTCAAGTTCTCCTTCTTTTCTTAATAAAAAACTGAGTAACAGTATGTGCAATTAGAAAAAATTTTTTAACTCATGACGATTGAATGATGTACTACTAAACATTTGTTTGTATTTCACAGTTTTTCTGTGTTGAATAAATTTTCATTTTGAAAGTAAACATCTCCATTTAAATTTTTGAGAAGCCCTCCAAATCTAGAAATTAATATATCTCTTCGAATTTTGTAGATAAAATTGTGGAACTTGGTTTATACATAGATGAGAGGAAGAGAAACATTTTACTCATTGACACTTTTACTGTATGGGACCGTATAAAAATTTAATTTTTTAAAGCAACCTTCACAGAAGCCAAAGTGCTTTCATATAAATTCCTACCTTATTTGATGAAATTTTGTACTTGGAAGTATAGTGCAATATTTATGGAAATAAATGCTTGTTCCACTTTTTTGGGCATCCTATATATATATAATTCCAGAAGTAATTGATAGAGGGTGTTGAAGCGAAATTTAAAGCAGATATGTGCAAATGGGGCTTTTAATTAAGTATCTGGATCCAAGTGGATTCTTCATTAGACACTAACTATATGATATCATTACCAGATCAAGCGCTGTTGATTAAGCTCCTTTAAATTACTTATCAGCAACTGTTTCATTACGAAAGTTTCGCACGATAATGGACTGAAGACAAGAAAAATATTCAGTTCATGTGCTGGATTACCCAAGCTTGCCCAACACTTCGAAGAAACAGGTCTCTTGGAGGAATATCCATGAAGTGCCAGGCAGTCTTTGACAGAGGTGTGCATCATTGCTGTATAACGTGTTATGTGGTATGACAGCCGAGTCATCTGAAGTGAGTAGCAGTGCTCGTGACTCAAGTATTACATTGGAATTGCCTGAATTATTGATTCCACGTATCCTTCACTGGATCTTGCATTTGTACTACAAATTGCAGTCACTGCAGCAGTTATCTCTGACAGACATTGCTGATCTTTCGTCTAGTATCTGGCTGAAAACTTGCATATTGATTGGTGATATCTCACTCTTTTATGTGAACACTTTCTGCCCACTTTGCAGGAAAGAGATGTACTGTCTTCAGTAAACTTCATACAGGATGGTACGACGTCCTACATTGCAAGTTCAGTGAAGGTATTCCTTTTGGATACTTTTGTTGAAGATAGAGTGATAAATCGAGGCTGTAAGATCAAATGGACTTCACGGTCTTCGGACTTAACTCTGGTAGACTTTTAGCTGTGCCTTTTGTAAGCCAGACCTCACCTGCCACATTGGCAGAACTAGAAGATGCCATTTGGCGGACCATAGATGGAATTCATTCTGATGTCCTGCTCTCAGCTGCCACAGGTGTTATAACTTGCCTTGCTTTTTCCATATCATGTTATGGAGGTCATGTGATGAAACTATTGCTTAAATAAATGTACGTGATGAAACTTGTTTTATTATTTCCAGCACCTTCTTTGGAATTATACAACTTCTTTTGTTATGAGAAAAATCCGATTATGCAGATTCGTGCAAACAATTGTTTACTATACTGTGCAAATTAATTGAGACAAACTTGCTTTTTCTCAGAAATGTAATGCACCATCCGATGTCTGAAACCGGCTTAAATGGGTTTCATCTGCCTTGAGGAGGCTTTCTATAAGAACTTGGCAATAAGAATGTGTTTCGACTGGTTTAAAACTGGAAATAGTCACTTCAGTTTTGAGTTTTTTTTTTTTTTTTTTTTTTTTTAGCTGGGCATTCATGAGTAGTCCAATCTATTCCATTTGTACCAACAACTGGCTTGTATTACACTAATTTCAGTCGATGGATTTAGGCAAGTCATTCATGGATGTTTCAAAGCGCACTTCTCCCTTACTTCTCCTCCCGCCAGACTGACTCCCACCCACACTCTCCTGCCCCCTTTCTGCGTAGCATCTCCCCTCCCCGCCCTGATTTCTCCAGTCTAACCGCAACTCCCACGCACTTCCCCCTCCCCAACGCTCCTCACACATTTACACAGGTGATTTATCACCAGCCTCGAAGAATCGCATTTCATTTTTATGGCCTTCCATTCCAATGGATATCAAATTCGTTTGAATTCCAAAAGTACTATCTATATGCGCCAATTTTCATTGGGGTTTCACATCGATGAAAGGTTTTGCCTTCCCGTGTTCCAAAAACTGTGGAGTGGAACAGCGATGAATATCCTGTTCTAGTTTTTGCTCTCTGCAATTTTTTCTTTTCTTTTTTTATAAATTAACATTACTCCAAGGAAACATGAAAAAATAATTTCTCTTAAAGATTGCATTTCTATGACAGTGAGAGATATCACTTCTTCAGTTAATGTAGGCAGATCAAGTGTATGAAGAATTCTTATATCATACAAAGCATCTGCATCATCGTCTCTAAAAAGGAGAGGTAAATGTGGGATAAAACGAAGAATTACTCCACGAACCGTTAAAATTCTAGTCAGTAATACTAAAATTAATCGAACAGAAACAAGCACAGACCTTCAAAGCGATTTATTGGCGAGTGGTTTTGATGTTAGTGATTCAACTGTGCGTAATAGGAATCTGGCCGGAAGGCATGAAGATGGAAGGAAAAAAAAAGAATATTTAAATGATAAAATGTAATGAAACTTTTAAAATGGGGCAAAAAATATAATTCATGGACTGCATACGACTGAGAAAAGGTAATTTTGAGTGATGAAACTCATTTATTTGTGCAAGGTTGAGAAACAAACGTCTTTAGATGAAACATCTTTGAATCTTTAAGACATCAGCATATCCAACAAATTGTAAAACACTCTCTGATACAAGCACTTTGGTATTTTTTTTTTACAGCAAATGGCACTGGAAACTTAATTCCTGTTCGAAGATAGATTAATTCTTCTAAGCATTACGGCAAAGGATTGCAAACTTTTGACGGAACATTTCAGCATTATTTGGCTCCATGTCGCAGTTCAAAATTGGTCAAGACTTTCATGCTGGGAAATAAAATTAATTTGCTTAATTGGTCTGGAAATTCACCATTCAATAGAAAACTCGTTGAATATAACCAAAGAATACATGATAATGAATACTATAAAAATTTGGTTCCATAATGATGAAGTCAAAAATATGTGCACTAAATTAGTGGAGTCGATGCCAAAACGAATTCAAGGGGTAATTTCTGCTAAAGGAGGACATACTTCTTAATAATACAGATATTTATCAGTGTCTATAAAGGCATAGTTTTTTGTTACTTTGTCCCAAATATAAAATGTATAGCACAGTATAGTAAGAGCTTTTTTAACTTTGTCCCAAATTTAAAAAGTATGGCACAGTACAGTGAGAGCATGTGTTTATTTTTAATGAATTTTTAAAGTTTTAACCAACTTATGGCGCACACTTTGTCTGGTGTTGTGAATTTTCGATATTACATAAGACCCCCATCGAAGAAAATCATCACAATATATGTATTTGAATATCCTGTGTTTGGTAGTTTTGGATTTTTTGTGTGAAATAAGCTTCCCACATATGAAGATGTCATTCAGTGTTACTTTCATGAAAGGTTTCATTTGCGTCCCGGAGCTAACAACAAGTGCGTCAAATTCTGAAAAGTTACAACACAGTGGCTCACAAGATAAAAGGTTTGTTTGAGAAAGCACTCATCTTGGCAGTTTATACAGGATTTTTCAACTTAATAATATTTGCTATGAAAAATATCGCAATTTAAAAAAGTCCTACAATCGATATAAAAGTAAATCGGCATTTAAGCAAAGACTAACATTTTTAGGAAAAATCCATTCGTTATCAAAGTTCATAAACCTCACTTCAGGGGAGTTATGGGTTACAATTGGGGCTCAAATCCTACCCTAATTAAAGACTGGTATTTTTCTATTATTGAGAGTTCATTACTCTATTTTGTTTGCGTATTATGAATAATACTACTTCAAGGAATGTCTTGTGTTAGGAGATGATGAAATACGTTTGGTATGTTAGATAGAGAATTAGTTTGGACAATGATTAATAAAATCATATGAAGCTGCTAAATGTGCTTAAAAAATCTGAATGTCGAATAAAGATAATTAGTTAAAATTATTAGCCTGTGTTATCCTCCACGTTTGTGTCAATGTAGTATTCGAATATTAAGGATAATTTCAAGTGTGGTCATCAAATCTGAATTTTGCTTAAGTCTCATGAGAGCAAAAGTTTGAGGAATGTGAATTCTAATTCTTTGTCTTGAATTTCTATTGTATTACCACTATACATTTTAACATTGTGTTGTTTTTCATTTCCAAATCGTTTTAAATCCAGATGCTGTAGCTAAATTTTGAACATGAAATACTGGTGTACTGAGGTCATTTGGCTGCTCTCCTTTAAAAGATAAAAGAATACATGTGTTATAAAATGGCACCGTGACCAACCAAACGCTTGTAAAAAACTATACTGATTCAATTATTGTTATGAATGAAATGTACAGTAGAACCTCGATTATCCGAAACTCCTTAAACCGGAACCTCGTTTAACCGACGTCAGTTTCCTTAAGGGTTTTTTTTTGGGGGGGGGGAATAAACAATATCACTTCAAGGTCACCTTCGGCGGCAGCTATTCCTACTGCAGGCAGTGCTGACATGCCGATATCTTATCTCTTTCTCCCCCCATCCCCTCTCCTGTCGGAAATTCCATTCTATTGTCCCCCTTTGCCGGAAATTCAATTCGTCTCCAAGACCTTCTGCCTTTCTATTGGTCACTTTCTATCCGACTGAGAAGTGTTGGCTTTACCGAAATGTAGAACAATCATTTATACCAACGAACGATTCATTTATAAACGAAAACGCGTTGTGTTAACAGTGGAACAGAAATTCCAAATTGTGAACAGAATTGAAGCAGGTGAAACTTTAGCCAAATTGTCAAAAGAATTTGGAGTGTCAACAGTCGGGGATATGAGACGTGATTCTGAAAAAATCAAAAAGTTTTATGCAGCGTCCAATGGCAAATCAGCTAAATTGCAGAAAACTATGAAATGCACGAATGGTGAAGAATTGGACAACGTTCTTTACAAATGGTTTATTCAGAAAAGGAGTGAAGGAGTACGAATATCCGGGATGATGATCCAACAACAAGCTCTGAATTTCAATTCTAAACTCGGAGGAAGCAAGAAATTCCAAGCTAGCAGTGGTTGACTAGAAAAGTTCAAGAATCGCCACTGAATTCGCCATATGAGCATCGTAGGAGAAAAATTGTCATCTGATATTGAAGCAGGAAACAGTTTTATTGCCGAATTGCAGGACTTGATTATGAAGGCAAAATTAACTGCATACCAAATATACAACTGCGATGAAACTGCGCTATATTGGAGAGCACTTCCAACGAAAACCTTGGCTGCAGAAAATGAAGCTGTTGCTCCAGGCGGGGAAAAAATGATGAATCGTGTGAAGATTCTGGGGATGTGCGAATGCTTCTGGCTCACATCGTATAAAGCTGACTTTGGTGGGAAAGAGTAAAAAGACACTCTTTTATAAGAACATCAATAAAACTGCTCTTCCTGTTCACTACATGTATCAGGAAAGCGCTTGGATGAATTCTGGTTTATTTTCGGATTGGTTTCGTGATTGCTTCGTTCCAGAAGTGAAGAAAAACCTAAAGAAAATAAAATTAAAAAAGCGATTTTATTGATGGATAATGCTCCTGCCCACCCAGATGTTGAAACACTCCAAGCCGAAAACATCACTTGCATATTCACTCAAACCGCCACATCACAACCGCCATTTTACAGCCGATGGACAGAGCGTGATCGAATGTATGAAACGGTGTTATAGAAAACAACTCCTAAGCAAATTGCTTTTTGAAGGGGATGACGATGAGGAGGAGGTTGCATGTTCCATTGTTCAATTTTGGAAAGCATTAACGCTGAAATACTGTGTCTACGTGATTAACGAAGCTTGGGAGTCTGTGAAAGAGCATACCTTAAAACGATCCTGGCGAAAGCTGGCGCCCTATCTCGAAAATGTAGACCAATCAAATGACAGTGGGTCTGTCACCGTGACTGAATTAAACGGACTTTTGAAACAAATTTCAGGCTGTGGAAATCGCGAAGAGGATCACGTTAGTTCGTGGTTAGATTGTGATACTGGTGATGCAGGTTTTTAACTGATGAGCAATGGCGAAATCACGATAACGGTGAAAATGATGAAGATGAGGTGATCGAAACTTCTAAAATAAGCACCTCCCATGCTTTTGAATGTTTTGCTAAAGGACTAATGTGGTTGGAGCAACAGACTGACTCTGATTCTACAGAACTTTTACTACTGAAACAACTTCGGGACAGAGCGGCTAAACGACGTCAGTCACGGCAGAGCAAACTTCCGTTTAAGCCAATGTAAAGTATGTATCGTGTCATATAAACATTTACATTGCATTTTCTGACTTGTGTGACATCTGTTGAACAAATTTATTGTTTACAATTATAGTAATATAATTAAAAACATCACATTTAGTTATTTTGTACATGTTATTTTAAAATTCAGTGTTAAAATTTTTGCGGTCTCCTGACGGTCATTTTTAAGTACTCTCTTTTATCCGGAATTTTCGATTTACCGACGGAGGTCCGATCCCGACCACTTCGGTTAATCGAGGTTCTACTGTACTATAATGCGATCTTGTTATATTGTTTTGGGAGGATTATTTTGATTACGGATGGAATATTTAAACTTTTGTAAAGTGTTTTATGAAAAGAGGGTGTCAATTATCTCGAACGCAAATGGGAGTAATACTAGTGTGTTTTATAAGAAGCTAGAAGAAATAGCAATTCTGAGCGATTGTGCAGAATCCCAGTTAGTTGTAAACATTAAATTGAAACTTAAAGGTAGGATTCGAAAGATTTTCGAATCCTCTTCTAGTGGGCACAAACTAGGGTATATTCAACTTAGAAGTAAATTTCTTAAACAGTTTGAGGAGACTAGCTCTTTTGCTTCAGATTTTTTAAAATTCTCCTCGGCTGTGCAGATGGGAAGTGAGAGATTTTGCCTTGAGAATTAAGAGGGTCAGCTCACATGCGGTTTTGGGGGGGGGGGATTGAAAGTTGTAATGTAATGTTGGAGGGAATTAGGGGGGGGAGATGAAATATTAGGCCCAAAAACGTGTGTAGTGAAATAGATAGTAAAAGACAGCCATTCAAATAATACATTATGGAAAACCTGGCCATTTCGGTAGGGATTGCAGGAAAAAATTTAGCTGAGGCAAAGATGAGGAAGTGCAAAACATATAAAATAACGACTTTGTATTTGAAACTTGATTAAGCGTACACTCATTCCTCATGCTCTTGTCTTCTTCACAGGAGAAAGTTTGTGCGACGATGAAGAGGATTATGATGAAGAATTAGAGAGTCAAGAATATGATGAAGAAGAGTTTTATCGCCAATTGAACGAAGAATGTTCTGAAGCCACTGACTATGATGATGAAGAGGATTACGATGATGATGAAGGATATTCCGATTAAAGAAAAATTCAGTATGGATGCATAAGAAGGCGATGATAAAAATTATAACCAGTGCCTGAATTATAAAAAATGTCGCGACTATTCAATAACAATAAGTTATGCATGAATTTATAATGTTTTTTGAAGCTTAGATTCTATGTTTAATTCATTCCATTATGAAGCTTTCTGAAAGTTCGCATATGGCGATAACCGTTCTTGAAGTATTAACGGCGAAAATGTTTCCTTCATTATAAGATTAAAATTTATGATATATCTGCATTTATTTTGAAAAATTCCTTGAAATGGTGAATGTGAATGAATATTTGAACTATGAATATAGTCTAAAGAGGTCATAAGAAACGACCTTTCAAGACACCCTGTATTAAAAAAAGTTATATTAGAAAATACTCACTTCACATTAATACACATCTGAAATCATTAAGCAAATATCAGGATATGAATAATCAAAATACATTCTTACCCATTGGTGGCTCGTCCATTTGAACTGCACCCCCCCCCCCCCGAAATTATTTTAATAGCTTGTATTTTCGATTTTATTCTAATTGACTTACTTTTCCACTTCGAGAGTTCCATTATCAACGAAAATGGCAAAAAAGTAACGAAAAACGTAAAAGGAAGACGGAAAATCAATCAGGAATTAAGAGAGAGACAGACCAGAGCTGCATAGAGTTTTGCCCCTCTTAAGGATCAAAATTCTCTCATTGAACAATTTGGAGAGATTAGTCGAGAGAAAAGGAAACCCTTTCTCCCATTGAAATTAAATGTCCTTGAGCTGTGTTTTCCACAGTTCTTGATTGGCGCGACTTCCTCATTTGGCTAGTCCAGTCATTAAGTAGTTTTTTAAAAATCAAATTCTGGAGGAGTCATAATTTTTTGCCCCTTTATGTTTTTTGAGGTGCTAATTACGAATCTGAGGTTTGTCACCAAACATTTTCTATTGAAATTTTAGTTATAGCCAAAAAGCATGAGATAAAATTTTCTCCAGTTTTTTGCTTATAACTCAAAAACCAGAAATTTTTAATACATATATCATCATTGTATGCCAAAATAATAAGCACAAAATTTCCTACAACTTGGGTCGATACAGCTTTTGCAACATTACTTGTTTCTGAGCTGACGAGCCGCCACTGTTCTTATCGTCATACATACCTATTTAAATGATAAGGAGTAAAATATATATACACCTTTAAAATTTGACAAATTATACAATCTGAAATCATTAAGCAAATATTAAAATTTATGATTTATCAAAAATGCACCCTTAATGTCTGTTACACATACTGATTTAAAAGACTAGTAACGTAATATCAATCTTTAAAATTTGAGAAATTGTATATTTTGACATCATTATGAAAAGAAGAAAAAAATTAATAAACCATAATTTTATACAATTAAATCTTTTGATGACTTTTACACATATATCAATACATTGGAGTATGGCAAGGTAAAACTTTTAAAAAAATGGTTACATACTTATGCATGCGTGTTAGATGTTCTACTTCTTTAGAATGACTGAAAAATTAAAATTTGACATACATGATAAAAGGAGCGAAAAGAGATGGCGAATATGATTGGTAACATTTTAATTAAATAAAATATAAATATTTTTAAATCCACTAAAATAAAAATGTTAAAAGTTCTGTATAATTGAATCCATTAGATCTGTAGAGTGACCCCGAGGACTGTCAATACGCTGACAATTCTTTCCTGTGACAGATAAAGTGTTACAAATCACTGCTAATTGTCTTTAAACGAATTAAGTGAGAGTCTACGAAATTCATCTTATAGACTAACTATAATTTTGCTCTTCAGCCATGATAACAGATCCTGTCATTGTACTTTGTAGTAATGTACAAACCTTTGATTCAAGTCGCCCATGTCAAAGCAAGATATACTAATGACTGGAGATGTTTTTCACTATATTCATTAACAGTTTCAGGGTAGGTGCTTCCTTCAGATTTAAGCATAGTAGTCACATAAACAAAAACTAAAGGCAAATGTGAACTTTTAACATTTATAATTTCATTGTTATCTAGCCGTTAATGCCTAGCATTCCTTTTTAGGGACGCTATTAAAAATTCATCATAAACTCGCAGGAATTATTTTTTGAGCATACAATTTACAAAAAAGGTTTTTTAAATATTTGTTTTATTTATATTTAATAGATGGTAGCACGTATCAAATGTTCGGTTGATATTGTAGCCTTTTTATTTTCAATTCAAACTCGAAAGTAGTTTTTTGCAATGCCAAGAAGAAAAAGCAAAGTTTTGCTCATTTATTTATCAATTATTTTACTTACATTTACCAAATATATCAGTAAATACAATTTAAGAATATGTTATTTGTTTGCAATTACAGATAAATTTAGATTTTGATGGTTTTTTTTTGCATTTTGGATTACATTTCTAAATAGGGCTTAGGAGGGCACTGAAATGCAATTTTTTGGGCAGGATTTTTTTTTTTACGTTTATTTCAGGACATGCAGTATCAGTATACGAATTGCTACTGAGGAATTAATGGATGGAGCAAAATAATCAATGATCTTCTTATAGGTGCAGTTGTTCTACTACTCTGTTTAGCAGTCATATGTTCAGCAACATTTTTCGCCAATTTTTGGTGAATCTGGGAAATGGAACCACTCAACACTCACTTCTTCTTCATCGTGCTCAGGAACTTCTTGCCTCTCTAATGCTCTTACCGCGTTAGAAGCAACGAAAGTTTGTTTAGGATATCAAATAAAAAATGCAAAATTAAATTCCACAACACATTTATTTCAAATCTTGTAGCACAATAAATAATCATCATATATTACCACTACATTAACTCCTCCCACTACTATCTACATCACGTTACGAAGGAGGGGAAAGAAGCAGTGGCTAGCATAAACATATTATTTAATATTTATTCGATTCAGTTCAGTATAGTTTAACTGCAAATAGTACTGAAGGTATTTCAAGGTAAATAAACTTCTTATATCGGAGAGGTAAATGCATAATTTTACCGTTGCTACATTTTTTTTTGCATTATATCATGTTTTTTTTTTAATTTGGTATCTGTAATTTATTGTGATCACTATTTATCACTTGAGGATTGCCCTTCTCAGTTAAAATATAGGCTGGCCTCAAGAGATCTACAAGGTGTGGCCAATAAAGAGAGTGAATCACCCCTGAAATCGAAAATGGGAACAACCGGATTATCAGCGACACCTTCGTCTTGTAAGAATATTCAGTTAACATTAGTGCGTGGTTCCATGCGCCTGTGAGTCTCGATAAATTTATTATCGACTGTTGCTTGTGCGGTGGTTTTATGGCGTGCCATAGAGCATAGAATCAATTTGAAATTCTTGCACAAATTGGGTAAATCAGCAGGTGAAAATCATGCAATGCTGAAACAGTTGTATGGAGATGACAGCGTGATCTTGAAGAATGTGTACGCGTGGTTTAAAAATAGTTTAAAAGCGTTGTTATTCGTCGTATAAGGCCACATCTGAAGCAACCTGGCTCTTGGTTTCTCTTGCACGATAATGCACGGCCGTATACCGCTACTCTTGTAAAGCGGTTTCTGGCTTAACACGGAGTTACTGAAGTATCGCACCCACCATATTCGCCAGACCTGTCACCACCGGACTTTTTCCTGTTTCCTAAACTTATAGTGGCTCTGAAAGGGCAAAGATTTACAGACATTACACATATTCAAGCTGCTGTGACACTGGAATTGAAAGCTGTACCGGTGGAGTTGATTTCAAGAACTTTCGACGATTTGTACACACGTTGTCAGGGGTGCATAGTGTACGACGAGGACTATTTTGAAGGATTGTAAGCAGTTTCCATGTGAGGACTTCTCAATGTAATACTTATTTTATCCTTCACCCTACTTATTGTTCACACCTTATTGTAACACACTGACATTTCACCCTTTTATGTTAATAGTAAAAAAAGTATCTTTGCGGTTAGTTACAAGAAATGGTCCTTTACAGGCAGGGCCGTTTTAACAAATCTGAGCGCCCTGGTCTAGAGTAATATGATGTCCCATCAGTATCGTAGATAGGAATTTAAGCGCCTATGATCCATCGAAAATTCTTACCTAATAAAGTAATTAAGGAGCTTAATAAATAAAACGAGTCGCTTGTTTCTCTGATTAAAGCTTATAATTTTGCAAATCGGTGGCTTTTCAAAATAGGATTTTGCAAGCCAGCTTCCGCCACCCCTAATCGTATACATGATTAATTTTAATGGTTACATTATAAAAAAATATTCATACATTGATTCTGTGTGAATATTTTTTGAATTGATAAATCTGTTTATGTAACATTACAAAATCGATGGCTGTCAAATTACAAGCCCTACTCATTTTTTCACTTTTAACATATTTAAAATAACAATTAAATGAATTACTTTGGTTCAAAATTAAAATAAAATCAGTATAATAAAATTTTAGGCTCTCTTGAATTGATGATGCCTCTAGGCCAAAGCCTAGTGAGCCCATCGTCTAAGACGGTCCTTCTCACAATGAGGTTGCAGTTGCTTATTAACTCCATCTGTACATGAGAACAATTTTCACTGTTGACACGTACTTTTAGGAATCGCTCTTGGTCCCACAGTTTCAATTTGTTTCTGGAGATTCTTAGCAAAACTCTCTCATACTGTCTGGATATTTGGTTTGCTGAAAAACTCTCCAGGAAGCAGGGCCAAATTTATACATTTCCTCGCCCTAGGTCAAAATCCATAATTCTGCGCCCCCTTCGAAAAAATGATTTATTACATATTTAAATAAGTAAAAGTTTATTTTATGAAACATGTTATATACTTATAGTCTTTATAACCTTTGAAAGAAACTACACTGTTAGACTACATATGAAATTGCATAACATTAATACAATAAAAATATATTTTATTTGTATTAAATATAAATTATTTCCATCGAGTTTCGTCAAATTGTTTTAAATATGTGCTAGAATTTTTTCCTTCAAGCGTTTGCTCTTAAAAAGGCTTCATTTGTTTTTCATTAAATTCGTTAGATTTCTTAAAATTATACTTCAATGCAAATAACTGAGAAAATATTCAGCTTATTTTGGTGTATCGTTGATTTTAAAGGATTTTTTCGGAAAACAAAAAGACCTTACTGCCGAAGAATTCGTCACCTGCGTGTAGACAAATATTAAAATGTCTGTGTTAGATAAACTGTTTCTAGTCCTTTTTTCTCGTAGTCACGTGCAAAGTGTTAAAGGGGTTTTAAGCTCAATGTTCTTATCATTTATATAAGATTTTAGATGGACAAGTTCATCGCATGGAGTGGGTTCCAGATCATCTTTGAAAATCGAATGCAGATTTCTTCCTTCTTTCTCAAGTTCGAGAGAAGTCAGTGACCAGCATTTTGTAAGAGAACCAAATATTTCGCCGAACACTTTATGTGAAAATTTTAATTTAACTGCTTTACTAATTCGACAGAATTAAACTATAAACATTAAAATTTATTGTCGACAGTAAAAAAGATAACCTGAAGCACGAAAAAAAAAGAAACTCTAAAATATGACAGTTACTAGAGTACCAAATATTTTACCGACCTCTTTGCTATACGTATGCGAAAATTTTAATTTAACTGCTTTACTAATTCTTCAGAGTTAAACTATAAACATTAAAATGTATTGGTGACAGTATAAAAGCTAGCGTAAAGCACGAAAAAAAGAAGAAACTCTCTAAAATATGATAGTAAGTAGAATACAAATTTTTAAATATTTGTCACTAGCCTCCTATGGCGCATCGAGATTTTTGCGAGTGAAAAGTTGGACTAAAATATTTTATGCTTAGTTTCGTCGTAATGGTTACCTCAGAAAAATATTTTTAAATTTCAAATTTTATAGACATATAACGCATACTATTTTAGAAGGCTCACATCTGTTCTGTTCAATGTCATCTCACCTAAAATTTGAGATTTTATCTGAAATAGGAAAGAATTAATCTTCAATTAACCCAATAATTTGCCTGCTGAATCGAAACATGTTCATGCAATATATAAGGATAATAAATGCAATCATTCAGTATCGAAGTTTTGTTTGAATAACTCAATGTATTTCATAATTTATGTAATGTCTAAGAGAATTTTTGTTTCCTGTTTCAGTAAAAAATTTAGTGTACTACAAAAGGAAAGCATAACTTCATGCTTAAAATGCAATAACATATTTTATATACAATTATATTACAGAAAAGAACAGCAGTATTTAGAAATGTACACACTATAAAACGTTTCATCATTGCTTACTTTTCAAGTGAAACGTCATCTGTAATTACCTCAAAATTTAAAAAATAATTGTTAAAATTAGGCTTTAAAATAAGAAATCTATTCAATATAAAAAGAACAAGCCGGCTTTTCTTACTTTGGTTATCAACGATGGAAGAAAAAACAATTACAGTGAAACTTCGATCAACCATCACTCATTTAACCGTGAGTTTCTGTTATCCATCATCGTCTAAAAAGCAAAAAGTAACGTAGGTTTATAGTCTTACCATACATTTCTGAACATTACTACTCTTATATTGAAGTTCATATTGATCGTTTTATAAAACTAAATACAACATGTATGTATTATTCTTTTCTAAAGCTTTTTATTTTCATTTTCGTCCCAAGCCCGCAGTGAAATAATGTTACTATACATATGTAAAAGAGTTTTCTGTTATCCGTCACAACCTGGTCCCGACGGTGACGTTAATCGAAGTTCTACTGTTTAAAATATTTATTTTAACGATGAAAACGTTTCAAATTCATTAATAACAATGAAAAATATTGAGAAATAACCTAAATTTTTTTTAAATGCATGAAAATTAGAGAACAAAATTGTTAGCCAACTAAAATTGGAGTAATGTAAAAAGGGAGCTATACCACAAGAGTTTCATTCATGATATATAAATCCATATCAATCTAAATCCGAAACTAAGACAGGAAAGTTATTCTGAAAATGAGGTTGGTTTTGTTAAGAAATACAATAAAGGTATCACTAAAATAAATGTCTGTTATTGCAATAATTATTTGTTACAATTAGTGGCGTAGCGAGGGTAAATGGCGCGCCTCTAGTCAATTTTTTTTACTTACAGAATTCACCAGAAAATAAATAATGCGGCAGATGTTCTTATGTATTTATTTTTTTACACATTATATATATATTATAGGAAACAATATATATGTACAATAATAAACAAGTACAGAAATCAAGATAAAAGACATTTATATACAAAAAGAGCAATAACCAATCTAGAAATTAATACTTTAATCTAAGAAATACTATTTTAAATTAAGTAAACATTAGGAAACAGATACTTTACGGATAACATAAATTTTAAAAAGATTTAAATATGGAAAAACTTCACTAAAAAAAACAAAAACATGGTGAATGCGCCATTGCAGCAGTACATCGGAAAAGTGAGAAATATTAACAAAAGAAAACATTAAAATCATTTCAGAAAAGAAAAAAACCAAAATAACAAAATAGAACATAACGATAATGTCCGGGACGCGTCATCAGCAGGGAAATCCCGAACGAGCGTATAATTATTATCGGTGTTTATATATATATATCGATATAAACAGGAAACAAAAAAAAATAAAAGGTAGGCAAAAAACATGAAAAATATCATGGCGATCCGCTCATTAGGAGGAGAGGCCCGCATATGATATTAATTAGTCCTTATATGTCCTCACTTATTGTGGTCCAATAGCTAATTTCTAAACCATTAGAGACAGACATATAGTTCCAATTAGAAAAATGCTTTGAATAAAGGGAAGATTTATATTTTTTGAGTCACTATATATATTTCTGAAAAACTTAAGAATTCTGTCCTTTTGAACGGTCCCCCGGTCCTATCAGTCATATTTAGTAAAATATGCTTGACACTCTTACATTTTAAACAAAAAAGAATCCCACTCTTCTGCGACTAAAACTGAGCGAGTTATGGAGCTTTGAATTTCATGATTTTTAACCAATCAGCGTCCTCGTCGAACAAGTGCTGCACATTGATTGGTAGATCGTCTTGAAGATGGCTATCGAAATGCTGTAAAGTGGTCTAAGTCAGCGATATTCACAGTTCCATAACTCGGTCAGTTGGAACTATATGTTCATCTCTAACGGTTTAGAAATTATCTATTGGACCACGGTAAGTGTGGACACCCTGTATATATACAATAGGGTGGGCCGGAAAAAAAATCATAATTTTTTTCATATCGCTATACCATGGAAAAGTTGCGAATGGGTGAGAAATTAAACGAAACTTTCTCTAAAATTAAAGAAATTGATTGATATCTTCCGTTAGCACAGCCTTGAATATCGTAAAAATTGACAAAAATCTACTGTTTTTGAAATTTTCTTTATCTGTTTATTTCAGCATTAGCTGCTAAGTCCTGATTTTCTTAAGAGTAATAAAGTTTATTTTATCAAAATCGGTTCATAATTTCCGGTGGCACGTTCCCTCCAAGGTTGACAAAAATATGCGAAATTACTTCAATATGCAATTTTTAGTTCCTAATCTATACTTATAAAAGGCAATGTTTGTGTGCGTGCGTGTGTGTGTGTGTTTGTCTGCGATGTCCAGACGAATCTATCGCACTTACAGCCATGAAATTTGGCACACAGGTAGTCGTAATGGTGACTGAATGCACCTCGAAGCCGAAATTTTAAATTTTAATCTAGAATTTTTTTTATTTAATGTTTTGTGTTGTTTTGGTTGATTTTTCGCACTAATTTCTCAATAGAATAGTTACGAATAAGTTTACGATAAAAATATATACACCATCGGAAAGAGCATGCGATTTCCGTTCTAATGAAGTTAGTTTTGAATTTCTAACGTAATTTACTGAATTTTGAGAATTTTTTTAAAAATTGTCACTTTCTCCTTATATTTTTAACTGTCAATGTTTTTTCCCTCACATCCAACGTTCTAATAAACCTATGATTTTCAGTTTTTTTATGGTAACAACAGAGGTATTTATCTCTCATTTAAAACAAGAACGGTTAAAATATCTTTGTCCGTTCGTTTTTAATAATTTTTTTTCTTAAAGGGTTAAAAAAATTCTTTTCGAATGAAGTTCTTTCTCCGGAACGGTGAGTTTCTCCCTGGCTACGGCTAGCGCCATCTGTTGGAATTATTCTCTCCTCAATTTTTAGCATGTTTTGCTAGGAATAATTTGAAATCATTTCGTTGGACGCAAGGGTTTAGTCGTAAATTAAGCAGTGCTGGAAGATTCTGACATGGGTGATAAGTTGGCTTTGAACTTCTAACGTAATTCGCTGAATTATGAGAGAATTTTTTTCGTGATGAGCTAAAAGAGTTTACCATCTGCGTAAAATGTGCCATAGCTTTTCACGCAAGCTCCAGGGGGGTGACGAAGGGGGTACTGTCGTGACCTTGAAACGTCACGGTACTGTGGTTTGAGACTGTATTGCATCAGCATAACTTAGATACACCATTGCTGTATATTAAAGATTTTCACGTTGCAATTTTTTTTTATTATTGTTTTGGAATAACGTACTCTGTACTGCTTTTCTACATGTCATTATCGCGGGAAAATCAATGTGTATCTTTTGTTTTGATTTTGTTTCAAAACTTTTTCGTGTCATTGTGGGCGATTTTTTTTTTCATGTTTTTGAAGTCCTGATTCCACGGGCAACGCCGTGTGCGTTCTGCTAGTCCTCAATATAATCGTCATACATCATCTTGTCGACGAATTGCAACAGGATGATGCATATACACAACAAAAGGATATATAGGTCTAAAAATATATTAACTTCATTTATTTTCTTTATTTATTGTAATACATTGGAAAACATCCAAAATGTCAATATTATTTCTTACTTAAGAACGAATGGCAAGAATGCAGAAAGTAAAAAAAAGAAAAGAAATAAAACACTTCAACTATTAAAACATCTTTATGTCTCTTAAATTTCTTGTATGGCAATTTACTCTTTCTTCTCATCAGATGAAATTTGAAAGTATAATTTACGGGAAAACTCGGAAATAACGGACCTTACCCCGATGTTGATGAAAAAGCGCTCTGTAAGAATTAATGATATCTTCCAAATTTTGAAGCTGCTCTAAAAGCGGCAAAATTTATTGAAATTTTGGCTATTCGCGATCATACCAAATTTTCACAGTAAGTGGTTAACAGCATACGTAGTCCTTGGTGGTTTAATTAAGTGCAAAGACCAATTTTTGAAATCGTTTATGGTAAAGTAAAACCAGAAAATAGTTCAGAGTTCAAAGCACGTGTTTAAAGGAATCAACGCAATTCGTTACCTTTCTGAAAACTCTTAAATCTATTGACCCTGTAAACGAATGCGATGCATTTTTTTACCCATACTGAAAATATGATTCTGGTCATGGCACTGGATTGAAGAAAATACATAAAAGAACTGGGCTTTAGACAAATTTTAAAGACGAGGTAGTCAGTCAGAAAAAGAAGAACAATCAGGAATTTCAGAAAGCCAAAACTCAATTTTTAATCTAAGGAGTATACGGATATTATTAAAATGAATGCTTGCAGTTTATCTCCTTCCCCCGTCTGTTTCAAGATAGTGGTGATGAAATCCATTCCCCTACCCGGTCTTGTTTTCTGCTGCGTCCTGCGATTTTCGCAAGCTAATAGGTTTATTTAAAACTTTTAAAATATTGAATCATATTATACTAATGAAGGTCTGGATTTAAGTAACAATTAGCTTGGTTAAACGTAATTTGAACATGTTTTAAAACGTTATATCTAAATAGTAATTAAAACAATTTATGCAGTCAGAGAGTTAATAACGATTTCTGATCTACACATAAAGTAGCTGGATGCGGTGCCCAATAGCCCCCGGACATACTCCCGGTTAAACCGACCTTGGGAACACTCTGCTTCTGATACGAGTTTGACATATCGTTCAACTGCTTGTATGTAACATGGAACGGCCCATTCAGGATGCAGCAGAAAACAGACGAACTTCCAACCCATGGAAATCACGGGATATGCAGTCAGAGGGTTAAATTACAATATGTAGTCAAATTTATTTCGTGCACCTTTCCCAAACCTTTGACATAAAAGAAATAATAATAAATAGTAATTGCCTATATTAAAAATAAATGAACAACAGATAACAACATGGAAAATTATGCACAGCATATTTAATGATTTGAAATATTTCCCACTGTGAATAAAATTGAACACATTATTTTTATCTCATAATAGGAGTTATGATTGCTTAAAATAATTTTAATAATTTTTTTTAACTAGAAAGTGGTTTCATATATTGATATACTAATTTTTCTTTAAGAAATCACGTTCTTCAGACTATAAAAAACTTTATTTACGACAGCCTTACTCCATATTTGTGTCCAGGTCCTCAAAATCTAAAGGGCAGCGCTAATCAGAAGCATCGCGAAAAGTTTGTGGACGACGCTATTACCCGCAATGTCCGAAATTTCCTATAAATCAGACTTCCAAGTATCATTTGGTGAGAAGAAAGAGTAAAATTCAATGTAAGAAATTTAAGAGACATAACGATGTCTAAATAGCTATAGTGTTTCCTTAATGGTCTGTTAATTTTTTGTTATTTTCTGCATTTTTGCCATTCGTTCTTAAGTAACAAATAATATTGTAACGAAATTGTCTTGTGAGTGTACGTGAATGCAATCCAATAAGCAGGATTAAAAAAATAAAGCTCTTTATTTTACAAATATTCCAAACAAAGAAACGTAGCACAAGTATTAACAGAGCACTAGTAAAAATTCATAACAGAGACTACCAATAAATCTCAACACAGCGCTCAAAGGTTTCTTGTTAGCTCACCAGCTTGCTTGCTGATCAAATTCCAACTGACTCTTCTTGGTTAATTGTAGATTGACGGAGCTCCTGGCCCCTCAGGGGCCATCTCCGATCATGGGTGGATTTTATGACAGCTTGGCTTTTGGCAAATTGCCATAAGCTTTAAGAGTTCAATGAGAAACTGACTCTTCTTCGCTTGAGAGCTTGCCTTTATACTTTTCAACAGGAAGTGACTTCATTACGTAGGAAGTGACATAATTTCTAGAAAGTTCATGAAACCAGTAGAAATAGGTTGAAAGTTCGAAGTCCTTCTAGAAAATTCCCTTTGTCGCCAAAATGGTCGCGCCAAATTTGTCTCCAAGGTCGCCAATATTAGCATCTCAGGGAAACGACTTTATAGACTTTATTGTAATTTTGGAGCTTAGTTTTGCATTGTATTACAATAAACAAAGAAAATAAATGAAGTTTACATATTTTTAAACCTAAATACATTTTTTTGCATGTACATCAATCTGTTGCAATTCATCGACAAGATGACGTATGAAGATTATGTTGAGGGTTAGGAACTAAATACTGCATATTGAAGTAATTTCATATATTTTTGTCAATCTTGGAGATAACGTGCCGTCGGAAATTATAGACCGATTTTGATAAAATAATCTTCATTACTCTTACGAAGATCAGTACTTGGCAGCTAATATTAAAACAAACAGATAAAGAAAATTTTTAAAACTTTTTCAAAAACAGACGATTTTCGTCAATTTTTACGGAGCGGAAGATATCTGTCAACTTCCTTAATTTTTTTTCCTCGTTTAATTTCTCACCCATCTGCAATTTTTCCGTGGTATAGCGACATGAAATTTTTTTAAATTTTTTTTCGGTCCCACCATAATATGCAAACAATTAATATATTTTTAAATACAAATATAATTAAATATTACAATATATTAACCCTATGGTTCAGAATTTATTTTCCAACAGCAGTTGCATAATCTATTTAAATACATCAGGAATATAGGAAAGAGAGTTAAAAATAAAATTTTACTAATTTCTTTAATATAATTACTTAAACAAATTTTAGTTGCTTAATTGCTAAAAAAAACTTCCTACTGTAAATCTATAATGTTTAAGCAAATTTTAATAAATAGGTATTAAATCAGCCATAATTAATCTTAAAAAGGCAAAAGTTTAAGTGATAAATAATTCGAATTTTATTGGAGATTGGATATATATAGGGATATATTAGGGTCGAAAATTCATCAATTACTTCATCGAAATGAATTTTTTACGAAAATCTTTCTTTCAATGCTAAGAAATGCAAGATCACTTAGACGATCTTGCCCCATAGTTTCTCGTGAAAACGACAGAATTATTTTTAGTTTGTTGAACAACTTTGGACTTCTATATAAATTCTAATCTATTTTTCTGTCCCCCTTACTGGCATGACCTTTTACAAGGCGTCTGACTTATTTTCATTTTTTTAAAAAATGTCTTCTTCTTCCTGTTGAAGAACTAGTTTTTTTAAACCGTTTTGTTTCTCCTTTTTTATTTTTTAAAAACTTCTTCAGGCATGAATTCATGTATGAAAGTAAAATTCCAAACAATTTTTCCATGACATATTTTAAAACTGAAGGTTAATACCGAATTGGATTCATTCTAGAACTTTTGTGATTATTTTACAATGCAACAAATATGCAGAGCCAAATAATTTTTATTAATTATTCACGATAAGTTAAAAATGCCTTTCTCATATACACGAAAAATATTGCCAAACATAAAAAGTCTTGGAGATCAATTTGAATGGAACATGAAATTGATTTTAATAAAAACGTGCTAATTGTGAAATACAAACACATGAATTCAACAACTTACACAAGTTTAAGACATTGAATTTCTACAATTGTTGCTGACTCTTTTCAAAACAAAAAATAATCTTTTTTTTTATTTTAGATTAAAAAATGAAAACTCAAAGAATTGAGAAATATAGAAGTTCATTATAAGAGTATACTTTTAAGATAATAATAATGCAAAATATGTCATCAAAATGTAGTCAGACGTCCGTAATATAACATTTAAACACATTATTTATTTCGTGTTGCTTTTGGTTGAAAATTGAGTTGAATATACACAATGCTTCAGATGTGCTGTTATAACAAAAATTACACTTCTTAGTCTCGAGACCTTATTTTTATTGAATTAAATATATGGAAATAATCGAGCAATTTAGAGTCATAATCTTTGCAATGTTCACAAGTGGAAATAAAGCGCTGATTAAAACCTTTACTCTTTCTATTGAATATAAATTTAAAGAAATTTTTTTTGACATTTCAGAAACATCATTTTAAATTAAATAGAGACATCTTGATTAGAATACTCCATTCTATATAATAAAGCTATAAATGTAACGGTAATATATGGAAGTATTTCGAATTTTTATGAAATTTATTTTATTTTGTTTCCTGTTTGGAGTTCTATGAGTTTATGAAATTGACATGTTGTTCAATGAAATGTTTAGTATAAAATATTATTCAACATTAAAAAGATATTTTAATTAAAACTTACCTTATTACTCATAATTTTTTTTATAAAAATGGGTCAGCTAGGCAGAGTTTTCCAATGGATGAGAATTCACGATTGAGCGAGTATTCCAACGAATAAGATGAACACAATTATGTAGAGCGCCGCACAAGACTCTCCCACCCTAAACAAGCAAAGAAAATATGTCTTATTTCTTCGCCATGTTGCGGTTTCGAGTCCCGCTCAGCTTTAAAAATCGGCGTTTCTCAAATAGCAATAAACTTTCCCATGGTAAGAAGAACCAGATTCATCAATTAATTTCCTCCTTTAACGAGATTTCCCATGTTCGAGGATGTACCTTAATAAGATAAGAGACGGTAGGGGACACGATGATAAAGGTTCTCAAATGACCCTTAATGATCGTTTAACAAAGGTATGAGGAAATTCAATAGATATAAGGGAATGAATAGAGTCTTTAGTTAAACCACTCTTGGCCATTCTTTTCTTGAAAACTGGATGGAACGGGAAATTTGCTAAGGATGTCTCTTTGCAATTCGTTTCAAAAAGACATCAATCACCCTACAGCATCTAGAGGGATGCTAATCTTATGCGGGGCTACCCCGCCACACCCCTTAAGCACTTACTTGAATACAAGTAAATTTTAAAGTAAATAGAATGATCTGAATAATTTCCTGAGATTTATAAATATTTGGGTAATTTTTAAGAATTTGAGGAAGAAAATAATATATTCTCTGACTTCAAACATATTAAAAATTTTCCATCACGGCAGCCCGGGGCATCAGTACCCTCCCTGCTCCCCTGCTACGCCAATGGTTATAATGACGTGATAAACACATGCGGTGAATAATAAAGGCAACTTTAATGTAAATACCTAGTAATAGGCTGCAATCTCTCTCTCTCTCTGTATAAGAAGCAATGTTTGTGTGTGTGCGATGTTTAGACCACTTTTTCACTTTTTTTTCCCACAAAAAAAATTTTTTGTGGGAAAATTTTTCACTTTGAGTCCTGAAATTTGGCGCTAATGGTGACTCATTGCACCTCGAAGCCCTATTTTCAAAATTCAATCTAGAAATTTTTTTTATTTAATATTTTGTGGTTTTTTGAGTGATTTTTCATACTCATTTCTCCATTCCATTTTTTCTAATAATCTTATCAAAACAATAAATGCACCATAAGAAAGAATAAACAATTTCATTTTCTAATGCAGTTTATTTTAAACAACTAAAAATTTGTTTTGAACGAAAAAACTGCCATACAATATTTTCTCTAATTTTAATAAATTTTTAAAAAAAATACTTTTGGTATAATTTACAACAATACTTTTCATTGTTGCAACGCAGTTCAAACCATTTCATTGCTCTAATCGGCATTGAGGATAAAATTATATTGTTGGGTGCAGTAGATCTAAAAGGCTTTGGACTTCCACAACCCAGTCGAAATAGTGATTCAGTTCTACCAATTGATGAACGTTCAGAAAAGAATTATGACAGAGATGTACTCACAGCATACATAGAGGGAAATGAGCCAAAAATGGTCCAAGATCAAAAGGAAGCATTTTACAAGACTACAAAAACAGTTTTTGATAGTCGCGGTTGCATATATATATATTGGATGCTCCTGGTGGTAGAGGGAAGACTTTTCTGATCACTTTTCTTTTGGCTAAAGTGCGACAAAGAAACGATATTGTTCTGGCCGTTGCTTCATCTGGCATTGCCGCAACACAATGGACTGGAGGGAGGGCATCTCACTCGGCTTTCAAGTTACCCTTAAATTTAGTTAATACGGAGACTCCTACATGTAACATTTCTAGAAATTCAGGAAAGGCAAAGATTCTAAAAGATTGTAAACTAATTGCCTGGGATGAATGCACTATGTCCCACAAAGCTGTACATCCTAGCTCCAAAAGCAAGAACAACGAATATCGTTTATCCCAAAGCTCTGTAGCGAAACCGTAGTGCTGTTTCTACAAAGAGGGTAACAGCTTCATTCCTTGCTTACTTGACGAGATATACCAACGGCTTTCAATGTATCAGTAAGCAAACTAATCTATCTACTGTTGTTGTTTGCGTTAGCGAGGAATTCTTCCTGGTTCAGGGTCACAATGATAGTGTCATCAAATAGAATTTCTGTTATGCTGCTTTGGGGTATCGTCGAAGTTGCTCCATGGCTTTAACATTTTTTGAGGAATACTATATCTATGAAATAGGATGACTGTGTTTCGCCCGTAGTTTTACTGAAAATTTCACATACTGATCACAAATTTTCATGAAAGAATCGTTTTAATGCCATACTACTCAATAAAAAAGAAACGACATCATTTGCTTTGTTTCCCTCTTTCCAGTTTCATCAATGAAAGACACTGAGTAAGGAGCCAGTGCAAAATTGAAACATGGTTGAAAACATTGGTCTTTTAATGATAATGAATCTTTGAAACAAGAGCAGTGGATCGATAGGCATGGTTACACTATGAACCGTCACTTGAGTGTTCCCTGTTTGAAGAACAGGAACTCTATCAGCACCAAAATATGTTGTGTCATGGAAATTGTCATCAACCTTTATACCACCATAGTTGCCAGTGGGGGCGAGTCGGGGGAGCAGTCGCCCCCCCTACTTTTTGTTGAAAAAATTAAATTTTATTTCATTTTAGCTGTCTAAAATTAAGAATTGTTAAAAAGCGGTAGTTTTTTTTCCGGGAAAGTTAGCTTATTTTGTAGCTAAATTTTAAAACTTCCTCCTCTACACTCCCGGGTACTTTTAGATGTATATAAATTTTTTGGTCCCATATTCTTTCAGCCCAATCGCCGCCACTGATAAATGCTTCAGTGCTCATTGCATCATGGTAGTTTATCTTTTTCACAATACCTGCAACCCCTGTTGCTAATGGCGTGATCACTTGTACTTTTGGAAAAAGGGTTGTAGGCACAAAACCAAAGGGATATTTTCTTGGTTCTTCCTCTAGTACTGGGGAGTAAAAAAATACATGCATTGGAAAAAATTTATGGCTAAGGTTTTATTGCTTTAATCACTGCATTTAAGGTCCAGGATGAATATTCCATGTTTTCTCCCTTCAGCGAGGTGAAAAAAGGGGGGGGGGAGGTGCCAGGGGGAAAATGAAGTGAAATGGGGTGTTTTGTCAGTTTTTCCTAGATTACTTGAAAACTACACATTCAAACCTAAAAATGGTATAAATGGCAAAGGGCATTCATGCACTAAAGCTCCTCCCGAAAATGATGAACATATGTTTTAAGTGAATGAAGACATTGAAGACCGAGATGACTCTGAAGAAACGGAAAATTAATTGACATTACCACTGAACGGTGCATGATTCTATTGATAATTACTAACAGTTGTTTTCTTATTTTCTCAAATTGTTTTATCTTGTTCTTATTTTGCTTTCTTAGTAATCAATAATATAAATTTATATTACCTTTTGAATGCAAACTTTCATATGCTGAAATTTCATATTTGCACCTTTCCTTCTTTCTTTTTCTTTTCATCTTTTTCATTTTCAATTTAAAAAACAGTAGCAAATTTGGTAAGTTTGTCTAGTACTGGTTTAATTTAGTCTAGTTAGACCAATACTTCGTTTAGAAATCTGCATAAAAGCTATTTTGGAATGGTCTTCCTAATTTTGAGCCATGGTCAGTAAAAGAGGATGCCACCTTAGTTAGCCTTACCTTCTTCAAGCTTCCACACCTCACTAGCGTTCTAATATTAGTGCACCAACATATAAGGGAAGGTTGGGTAGTATCGGACACGTAATCTTCTCCTATATTATGAAATATTTTTACAGCTCAGTTGAACCAGATTATATTCCATACAAAAAAAAATTAATGTTCTATGAAAGCACATTTTAACATAGTTTTTTCAAAGATAAAAATATCAATCAAAATATCAGTTGTTTTTTCACACTTTTTATAGTCATTGCATTTTTAGCAATTTTACTTGTAGTGGGTTGTATAGGACATGAAAATATATGCAAAAAGAGAATTACTTTTG
Organism: Araneus ventricosus; assembly: GCA_013235015.1. NCBI lineage: Eukaryota > Metazoa > Arthropoda > Arachnida > Araneae > Araneidae > Araneus > Araneus ventricosus. The sequence continues at coordinate 91,725 of BGPR01005279.1, forward strand.
ATTTCACAGGCAATTTTTTTATTATTAGACAGAGTTATTTTTGAGAAATTTTGTAAAAGTATAAATTACACATCTTAAAACTAGGTTAATGCATGATAAGAAAGAGGTATAAATCAGAAAAAAAAGTTATCAGTCTTTGAACACTTAACAATTCGTTTTAAAGACAAATGCATTATGCGTTTGCATTTTTTTGGTAAGATAAACATCACATTAATGAAACAGATTGTTCCTTCAATATCAGCGCAATTTTTGTGAACCCAGCCTTTACAAATCCGACACTGAATCCAGTTTTCTTCAAACGTTTCAGCACAGATGATGCAGTGAGTCTCTTCGCCTCCTTCTCTCTTTTCTTCTTCAGATTTTAGTTCCATTTTTGCTTTAATTTCAAGTCTTCTTTGGATGTTCGAAGTGTAATCAGTTCTGATCTTTTTACCTGATTCGATTTTTCCCTTTTCTCTCTTTATTGAAACTGCTAGGAATTGGCGATATCTCCTCTAACATATCTAGAGATGCAGTTGTTTTGGGAAAATCCTCAATAAGAGAGGTAGTTGTACTTCTAAAATTTTCAAAGACTGCTGGAACTTCCTCCATCTGCTAGTCTGCTACTGGTTTTGAATGACCGGGCAAATTCAAAATTGTGGTAGATGAGGTAGAACCATTGTGTCCGATACAACCCGAAACATCGGTTACAACATACGATTAGTAAGCCTAAGGAGAATTACGGCCTACAACTTTAAAGACAATAAATGTTGTTTCCAACAACAAAAAAAAGACCAACTTATAGTCACTTTCAGGCAAGCTATGACAACCTGAAGTTATCTTCGTTCCCTCAAAAAATTGTTGGAAAAAAGTGAAGTTTCTGTCACGTGTCTACAACACCACCTTTTGACTAAATATGGCGGCTTGTGAACTTTCAACCTTCACACAACACAATGGTGTCTTGACAGGTCTCGCCTCCTACAGCAAATGTAAGAAATAACGCTACTACCCGATAATATCCGATACTACCCGACCGTATCCTATAGATGCATACAAAAGTGAATACTTTTGCTTACAGACTTTATTTAGACAACTTCTTTGATTGGGAGAACGACGAATGTTTTTAAAAATTGGAAATTCATTGCAATTTTGATTACAGCCTGTAATCATACCACTGTAGCAAAATATATAATGTTGTATTCATTCTACGTAGAAATTTATGCTGTACAACTTTAATTTACATCATTTTTAGGACTGAATGTGTAGTTTTCGAGTAATCTAGGAAAAACTGACAAAACACCCCACTTCACTTTTCCCAGTTAGCAGCCGAAGCTCACGTCGCTGTTGGGGGAAAACTTGAGATGGTCATACTGGACCCTAAATGAAGTGATTAAAGCAATAAAACCTTAGCCATAATTTTTTCCGATTTAAACACCCCGGACACTGGTTTAATTCTGTTGCATCCACACTTGCAAAGGAAACCAAACAAAAGTTTTCACGTCTTTCAGAAAATGTTGCTTAACACTTAACAAACTTGGTAAGGCACTTTCTTTTGCACTCCTTTCGTGCGCAGAGCCTCTCTGCATCTTTGAAAACTTCATGAGCGACTGTACCATATCACTTCAAGTTTCTCTAAAATATTCGTCCGATCACTTAGCAGTGAAGAAATCCGCAGTAAATCTTTTTGCGTAAAACCATTGTGTTCTCTATGTTTTCCACGTTTTATGCAAACAACTGGCTGCAAAAAAACCCTTTGCGGTATTGAAACACAATATCGTCCTCTTTATTACTGACAAATAGGCTCTCAATCTTCCATCCCCTCTGCTCTAATAAACTCTTTGCGGATTAACACAGTGAACGAATACTGGATCCATAATAGCAAAATTGAACCTCTTTCTTTTAATTAGGAACGTTTATTTAAACGGAACTTCTAAAATAACTTTAAAATGACAGTATAGTACAGAAATAAAATAATTTTCTTATTAATTAACGAGAAAAAATGTTATATAACTAATATAAACAGAAGCGTAAGCGAATACTATTTATTAGTATCATTAAAATTACTTAAAAATGAAATCCATTCTTGTTTAAGCGAAAGAATAAAAACATTAACCTTGATGCTTACACGACGATTAAAAAATTTTGTATCCATCGAAATCAAAACAGCTACATGTAATCGTATACCGATTCATATTGTGTGCGTCAGAAAATATTCTATTCTTTTTTTAATGTTGGAAAGCTCAGTTCAAGTTCTGGTGTATTATGTAGTAACGGGAATTGCCAAGAGGGAAAAAAATGATTAATTTAATCTATTACATCTATCTAAAGGTGGTCTGCTGTAATTTAAATTGGGAATATACTTATCAATATTCCGTAAGAAATTCTGTTCCTTTAAGCGAACCGTGTTTTATTCAAAATCGAGGCTTCTTAAACTACGAATGATGATCCCAAATAGAAAGGTACAGAATATTAGGATTCACGAAAATTTTGAAAACATATTCGTATCACGAAAATTTCTATCATGTATTTTCATAAGCATTTATAACTAAAATCATCAAAAAAATCTTTTGGATTGCAAGAAATTTCATTACTATAAAAAAAAACTTATTCCAATTAAATGTTTATTTATCATTAATTACCTTTCATTTCTCAATTTCTTTTCAAATTTACCAAAACGCGAAAAAACATTTAAAACTGCGTTTCGAATGTCCCGGGGGTTGTCGACTTGCACAGTAACCTTTCAACTTCAAAACATAGTAAGGAAAGCTTACGCAGTGTCACTGCGCAGACGGAATTCGGAGCTGGAAGTATCCACAGTCCCCGTTTTAATTGTTACTTTCTCCTTTGCGCTTCTTCTTCTGGTAGTGAAAAAATAAGATAGGGAACTTCGTTTTCTGAGTAGGTTTTTATTCGCGTTTCATTTGAATATCGTAATCGTTTAATACAAAATTGCGTTAGATTGTTGATAAATTTAAATATTAAATGCGAAATAAAATAAATTGATTAAATTTACACAGTGGAAAAAGTTGGGGGTGCTGCAGTACCGCAGTCCCTACACACAAGCTGCCCCTGTCCATAAATTACTAAATAACAATGCTTTTGAATTCTTTTATAAGTTAATTTATACGCTTGTGTGAAGTGTATTTGTCTTGCATTCCAATGTTTATATATTCCATTCCAACATTTTTACAGATGACGAAAACCCCCCGCCTGCCAGAGGTAAGGAAATCTATTGGATTATACTTACGATTAATCACTATCCTTTTGAAAATTTTTGCGAGCAAAAAGTTAATTTGTTTCTTTGTAAAGAAACAAATTTCAGTTTCCACTTTTTTCAGATCTCATATTTTCAATTTTATTTATTCTGCAGGTCGAAAAAGACGAAAAGGAAGGAAACGAAAATCTGGAGCAGGTAAAGGGATCTATCGAATTATACTTACGATTAATGACTATCCTTCTTTAATTCTTTTGCAAGTAGAAAGTTAATCTTGAATTCTTTTAAAAAATTAAAAGTAAGAGTTGAAAGTTGTGTGAAAAGTACTCATCTCACTGTCCACCGTTTATTAATTTCATTTTCCATTTTAATATTTTTAGCCACCCAAAACGGACCAGCCAAAAAAACTATTGTAACCCCCGAGGAGGCTACAAAAAGTAAGGAAATCTATCAAATTATATTTGCGGTTAATCACTATCCTTTTGATAACTTTCACGAGCAAAAAGTTAATTTATTTTTTGTGTGTAGTGTATTCGCCTTGCACTCTTTACAGAACTCATATTCTCCATTTTAATTTTTGTTTCAGGGCGAATAAAAAGGTTAAAGAAACAAAAGAAAATTGAGGCAGCTAAAGGTAAGGAGATTTATCAAATTTTAATTATCACTGATCTTTTTAAAATCTTTTATGACAAAAAAATCCTTTATTTCTTTGTGAGCAGAGTAATAATCTCGGAATCCACTCTTCTTAGAGCTGATATTCCATTTTATTTTAATATTTTTTTTCAGAACGGGCCAGAAAATCCATCAGAATCCTAGATAAGACCCAAGAGAAACGTAAGACCTATTGCACTTAAGATTACTCATTTTTGAAAACTTTTACAACTAAAATGTTCATTTGTTTCTTTGTGCATAAAGTATTTGTCTGTTCCACTGTTATAAGACTTATATTTTTTACGTTAATTTTTTTAGTGGGACGAACAAGGAACCAGATAAAAATGGGTGGAGCTACTAAAGGTAAGGAAATCCATCGAGTGCTACTTTTCTTTTGCTTCTTTTTCGTTCATTTCTTTCTTTGTTTGTAGAATAATCATCTTGGAATCCACTGTTTATAGAGTTCATAT
>BGPR01005280.1:0-31912 GCA_013235015.1 Araneus ventricosus
GAAAAAACTGAAGTGAAGTGGAGTGTTAGGTCAGTTTTTCCTAGATTTCATCAACACTACACAATCAATTTTAGAAATGGTATAGAAGAAAGTCATAGAGCATAACATTCGGTGTCGAATGAGTACCAACACTATATATTTTGTTGCAGTAGTACGATTACAAACTCTTATCAAAATTGCAATGATTTTTCAATTTTCAAAAAAAATCATTATTCTTACAAAAAACGACGGATACAATCAAATATTCTATCTAAATAAAGTTTGTATGTATAAGTATTCACTTTTGTAAGCACATGCATATGTCAGAGCACCAATACCAGAGCGCTAGTGTGGTGTGGAAGTTAGGAGAGAGAGTACAACTAGTCCATTGCAATGAGACCGAAAAACGACAATTACGAGAAAAATTCATAAATTTTTGAAACTTTGGTCAAATACTCTTCTGACATCAAGGAAACGGAAACCGTAAAGTTTCCATCCCTGAGGGGGGAACTTCCCCCCAACCCCCCTCGAACTTGCAATACCATCAAAGCACAAAATGATCGTACCCAGCTTATAAAATAATAATTAACATTGCTTATTTTTTTAACTGCAATAAATTATTTTCATAAATATTCTAATTATATGTACCTTCGTGCTGGCCATGTTTCATAATATCTTTGATACAGTTCCAGAGCGACCAGTTGGTAACACTGACAACCTTTACTTCGTTCTTGATGGAGGCTCTCTTATTCATCGTGTAGTATGGCCAAAGCAAGAGACTTTCGGTGGAGAACGCGCATCTTATTCAGACTAATTTCCTCTTTCTTCGTGTTGCTGTACAATGCGATGATGAACCTCTCTCCTGCTCTTTCAATCTCAATGTAAGTTGATTTAGAGTGATTAAAGATCTCAGGGATATCTTACAGGTATTTACTGAGGTTGAACAATTGCACTGCTTGTAGTTTTCCCATTCCATAGAACCCTGAGATTGTGTCACAACCACTAATCGCACGAACAAAGAGAATGGATTTTTTTGTGTTGTGTTGTGTTGCATTCGATCACAAGATTAGAATTCTGCAGATCTTTAGAGCTATAGAACCTATCTTTGAATTTACCCTTACCCTCTTTCAACATGAGAATATCTATATAGTCTGGAGTAAGAGCAGTAAGTAAAACAAGAATATCAACATCTTCGCCGATTACATGAACTTGTTTCTTAATCTTCTCATATGTCCCTATACCGGTCTTCACAATATTGTTGCACAAAGTCTTACTGTGGGTGTATGGTGTAAACAGTCCAACACGCAGGATAATGGAGAATGAAGGTTTATTTACAAATATGCAGGAAAACACGTAACACAGGTACAGGAAACAATAGTCCTTGCACAGATTACCAATGTAAATAGACAACAATTCACAGGTAATGACAGTTCAGCACTTTGATATCTAACAACACAAACAGTCAGCAAATAACTAGTAACGACAATAACAGCTCAGCTCACCAGCTGATTAGCTCTCACAGCGGATAGAACTCCGAAGACGTTCGCGCTTCAAAGCGAAGTAACCAGTCGATCAAAGACCCAGACGAACAACACACCTCTGATCTAGTCGCCGTCCTTAAATATTCTCTCCGACAGGCCATTACGTCACATGGTGTTTTCTCGTGTATTCCCTTTCCTAGTAGAAATATCGAGAAAAGGGTTGCATTTTCGGGATTCATCTATTTGTCGCCAAGGTCGCCAAAATGGTCGCCAAGGTCAGGGGTACCATAACAGTCGCTGATGTCACTCCATGCTTAACGTTGTAAAACTCTCTTCCCAACCATAAGACTTGCATTGCTGGGAAGCGACTTTCCATGTTTGTAACAATATCTACATCAGCATCATCTGTTGCTACAAACGTGCATATTCCTACGTTCTCCAAGTGGCTAGCGAGTTTACGAAATGAAAAACTCCTTATTTGCAAGATTGCTTAGAAATTGTTTCTGAGGGTCAAGGGGAACTGTGCCTTCATTAAAAATTATTTCTCTTGAGGTACGCTTCATCCTTCACCTTTGGCGTTCAATAGCCTTTGTGTTAACACTGCTTTCGGTATATCCGTCAAAAACAACTGCTACTTCATCGCCGTAATGCCTCTTGATATAAGACATATATGTGGTGTAAACATCACCGAAAGTCTCTTGCTTTGGCCATACTACACAATGAATAAGAGAGCCTCCATCAAGAACGAAGTAAAGGTTGTCAGTGTTACCAACTGTTCGCTCTGGAACTGTATCAAAGATATTATGAAACATGGCCAGCACGAGGGTACATATAATTAGAATATTTATGAAAATAATTTATTGCAGTTAAAAAAATTAGCAATGTTAATTATTATTTTATAAGCTGGGTACGATCATTTTGTGCTTTGATGGTATTGCAAGTTCGAGGGGGGTTGGGGGGAAGTTCCCCCCTCAGGGATGGAAACTTTACGGTTTCCGTTTCCTTGATGTCAGAAGAGTATTTGACCAAAGTTTCAAAAATTTATAAAATTTTCTCGTAATTGTCGTTTTTCGGTCTCATTGCAATGGACTAGTTGTACTCTCACTCCTAACTTCCACACCACACTAGCGCTCTGGTATTGGTGCTCTGACATATGCATGTGCTTACAAAAGTGAATACTTATACATACAAACTTTACTTAGATAGAATATTTGATTGTACGAGTCGTCTTTTGTAAGAATAATGATTTTTTTTTTTGAAAATTGAAAAATCATTGCAAATTTGATAAGAGTTTGTAATCGTACTACTACAACAAAATACATAGTGTTGGTACTCATTCGACGCAGAATTTTATTCTCTACGACTTTCTTCCACACCATTTCTAACATTGAATGTGTGGGGTTGAAGAAATCTAGGAAAAACTGACCTAACACTTCACTTCACTTCAGTTTTTTCCCCCTATGGGTGGAAGCTCCCCCCGGAGAGGTGGAAACTTTTCAGTTCTGATATCCTTGAAGTCAAAGAAGTATTTGACCAAAGTTTCAAAACTATATAAATTTTTTCTCCTATTTTGCCTAATTGCAATGGGCTAAAGGTTGTGCTGTTTGTTTCGCGATACTTTAAATGATGGCTCTAGTTTTGATGTTAGCTCTTTCGCAAGAAGATGCAAGAAGGGTTCCTTGCTTAAACACTTATTGATTTCATCATATTTCATTGATAAGAGCATTTATTTACCTATGATTTCATGAAAAACAACTGTAAACAATATTCAAAAATGTTATTTTGATATTTTATTATGTTATTTTGATTTTTTTGAAGTGTATTTGTCTTTGGAGTCTCTCTGGAGTGTATTTGTCTTTATTAGATGCAAAATGATACAGTGATTATAGATGTAGTATTGAAAATAAACATTAAAGAAACCAAAACATATTTTGTTGCATAACAAAGCACATTCATAGAAAGAGTCAATTCATTCTATGCATATCATATCCGAGAAATAAACAGATAAAACAATGACATAAAGTGTAAAAACACGATTCAATAGGAAGAAAAATTTATATTAGAGAAATATCAAAGATTTGTCTGTGAACAGTGCACAAAGTCTTCACTTATTAACCACTTATCTAACAAATTATATGTTTGATTATGCTGTAAAAACTGCATGACTACAACCATTTGAACAAAAGTAAGTAGTTTACATTAAAACAATATACTTCACAGGACGGGAAAAACAACACTGAAAAAAATATATAAGGTGAAACATGCGTATGACGATACTATCTATAATAATATTTTCTTTGATCCCAGAGGAATTCGTATTTACTCAATGTATTTTCAACCTGCCTACAACGACAATCATATTTTAGATAATTAAATAATAAATAATTAGATAATAAGATTAGATGAATAGATAATTAGATAATAAAATTAATTTAGATACAATAAATTTACCGCTTTAGGAAACTGGTACGGAGCAATAACGATATTTTGGGGGAAAATTGCGCAGCGTAGTCCAGAATATGATATAACAAGGGACGGGGAAATGAATTTTTTCCCCTCTTTCTCCTCAGGACACAGCCGAACCTGTTCGTTCGCAATAATTTGAACTTCAAGTTCGTTTTTGATGTGTTAAAACTGAAAAAAAGACGTAAAACTGCCTTTTGAAGACATTACATAATACATTGGCATTATTATGAAATTGAATATGCGTAGATCTCCCTTTCATGCATACTTTTATTCTAAGTAAATATGTTAACTAAAATTTTTACTTTAAAGTTCTGAAAAAAGTTTGTTTTTTAAAGTTTATATAATACAATTTCATATAAGCGAGTAGGATGAATCAATAAGTGCGATAAATTAGTTAGTACATAAACATTGGCTGCCTAAATAAACAACCTGTCTATAACAGTATTGTTTCTAGGTCCCTACAGTATTATCATAAACATATTTTAAAGAATATTCAAACTTTTTGGCTCAATCAGGAGGGCGCATCATTTTTCCTTAAGACAATCATCAGCTACAATTTAATCCCGAGTCGACGGAAGCGCCGCTTACGGGAAAAGGTGGCTTTGAATGTTTGATTGACAACCCGAATATCAATAGTAATAATAATTATTCTTATATAAAATGCAAAATTAAAAGAAAAATCAGAGAAGGACGTGGAAAATATAACGATAATGATGGAAAAGGGAATTCACTGAACATGTAAATTAAATTTAATTAATTTTTAATATGCAAGGTTACTCAAAATGAATCATCCGATTTCAAAATTCCATATTTTCAAAAATAAACGTCACAGAATGATAACTAAAACATGAATACAAAGTAAAAATATGGAAGTTTTATATTGTGAACAATAGATGGCGCTCGTGTGTTCTTTGTAAAGCTATTTCTCGAAAGCTGTTTTAGAAGCTTTTCAGCCGTTGATAATGGCGTCCGCGAAGCAGAAAGCTCTTTGAGTTCTGTAGACAGCAAGCTACCTAGGTCACCTGATATGACTCCATGCGATTTCTTCCTTCGGGGGTTTGTAAAAACTAAAGATTATGTGCCACCATCACCCAAAAATTTATGTGAAATTAAACGACTAATTTCTGCTGCTATACAATCAATTACCAGTGACAGTTTACAACGAGTTTGGCAGGAATTTACATACTGTCTTGACATTATACGTGTAACTAAAGGAAGTTATGTAGAACACTTTGTTTTAAAAAAACTTCCACATTTTTCCTTTGTATTCATGTATTACTTATAATTCTGTGTCGTTTATTCATGAAAATATAGCATTTTGAAATCGGATAATTCATTTTAAAAAACCCTGTTTTTCTTAACTCCTCATAACCTGAATTAATTTACCAGCCGCGTTTTAATCATATTTTTGCCTCATTATCAAACTTTTAGTGCAGAATGACTCCAGGAAAGAAGAAAATAATTTTAAGTAATTAAACAGTTTAATTAATAGCTAAAGTAATTTATTTCCTGCGTTCCAGCTTCTTAAACTACACTATTTGTGTACTTTCGAGTAGCGTCAGAAAGAGCGATTATACTACGAAGATATAAGCGATGATCAAAGCAGTGTTCTTTAAAGTACGGTCAGGATATATCTGATTAACTGGTTACGAACCATTTCCTTATTATTTTAAACGATTTGAAACTTTTGAATCACAGATTCGCATCGGCAGAAAAATAGGGGACGCAGGTCAATATGTTTCTGACAACGCCCGCAAGGTAGAGAATCTTGAAAGAGAATGGTTCAAAAATTTTAATAATACTGCAATATTTAAATTCGAGGGAATGAATCAGGGATTCCGTGAGGAAAGGATACTTCCAGTGACTGATACTCATCATTTATTTATTACTGTAAACTACATTGTAAATTTCACTTGTGTGTGTGCAGATGGATGTTTTTGTTAAACTATCTTTTTCTGCACAGCTATTCGGTGGTGTTATACATGTACAAGGTGGATATAAAATTACGAAAAGCGTTTGGAGCTCAATTCTAAAAATTCTGTTAGTGCAAATGGAACCTAATTTGTTCCACCTACTAGTCCAAACATGGCATTTCGATTTTTTAAAGAAAAGTTCAATTTATTTTTGCGCAAATCGAAATATGGCAATGTAAATGCAACTGACCAAGACAATTAGTCGGAAAAGTCCGGAAGCAACAGTTTCCAATAAATCTTTTATTTCGGGCATGCATATTTCACTATTTTTGAGTATAAAATTTTAATCTCATTAAACAACATGCATCAACGATGCCGACATAAAATTTGTTCAGTAGATTTTGATTCTTGTAATTCTTCCGACTTGTTTAGAAGGCCTAATGCTTGTACAGCCCATATTGGAATTATTGGCAAAAAATTTGAACTGATATATTTATTTATTCCGTAAATCAAAAAGATTATATAATGGGAAATAAAGTTTAGAAGGATGCAGAAAATGAAGTCCTCGAAAGCAAGTAATTTCTAATAAGAGCTGATTTTTGACACAAGACATCTTCTATGGATCAATTGACAACACTGCTGAGATATTTTCGAGATTTAGAAATTGAAGCAGTGGAATTTTTCCTCACATTTCGGATGAAACGTAAAAAACGGGAAACGTTAGTCACCAGTATTTGAAAGTTTTTAAACAAACACAATATCAACATGTAAACATGAGAGATCATTCCTCAGACAATGATTCAATTATGTTTGGTTTTTACTCGTACGTGACAAGCAACCAGACATGCGGGGTAAAAACTTAGAGGGTAGATCAGGAATGTATAAACAAATCCTTTTTGCAATAAAAGATGGGTTCGGAAATGCAAAGGGGGTTCGCTATAGGGGGATCTTTGTTTGAGAATTAAATGAAAGAAAAGGACACAAGAGATAAAATGTACACCATAGATCGAATGGAGTGTAAATTTACAATAGCACAACACAGTTACATGTATAAAAATATTACAAATCGTAAGCAGCATGACAGATATGAAAATGGCAAGTAGGGCGCCGTATCAACAACAAACGTTTGGAATACAGGTTAAAAGTACATGCCATCTGAAAAGATACACGCTTCTGTTGTTGTTATTCATGCAAATGGTTGTTGTGCTATTGTAAATTTGTGATGTGCGTTTTTTGCGGATACCTTTTCCTTTACTTAATTAAGTGACAAAGAGCCTCAAGCAGCCTCTTTGCGTTTCCGACCCCATGTTTTATTGAAAAAACGATTTTTATCCATAATTCTGACCAACCATTAACGTTTGCGACAGACCTTTCTGAGCAGAATGTATGTTTCGTTGCTTGTCATGTTCGAGTAGCAGCCAAATATATTTTAATTGTATTTGGATTGAATTCTGATTTTTTATACCGATATTATCTTTTCTGAAAAAGAAATTTCAAATACAAATGACTAATACTTTCCGTTTGTGCCTTTTTTTTAATCAAAAATGTAAGAAAATACTCTGCCACTTCATCATCTTAATCTCGAACATAGCACTTTTGTCAATTGATCAATGCAATACGTCTGGTGTCAAAAATTGACTCTCCTTGAAAATTTCTTGCATTCGAGGAGTTTTCCCCGGTATTCTTCAAAACTTTTTTCCCATTATATAATTTTATTTTCTCTTTTGGAAATTATTGAATATAAGGAGGACGGCTTTTCTCTAGCTTCATTAGCATGTTTAATTTTTCTTAGTGTATCAATATATACCTAAAACACATCTTAAAAGCACTACGATCAGAAACAGCCAGAAAAGCTTTAATACAGTATAATGCTACTACGATACAGCATATCAAATTCAAAATCATCTCAAAAATTACTCGAATTTTCCTAATAATATTTAAAATTTCTTTAATTATATATTATTAATAATTTACCTACCATATCTAATTCAACATACTTGCTACCATTAACATATTGACTCGTGAATTGTTGTCGCATTTCTGACAAGCTGGTATCTCACTGCAGAAATTTTCCCCATCAAGGCACAACGGTTTCGATGGACGGTTTCTCCTTCACTGTGTCCTTGAGCGTAGGGAGATGGACGCCCCTTCTTTACGATCTGACAACCCCCCAAAAAAGGGATGGCAGTCGCAATGCGTAATTGCCTTTTAGGGGATGCAAATAGTTTTTTTTGGGGGCGTTTTTATTTTCGCTGTCCTTTCATTTTCGCGTTGGACTTCGTACATGTCGTTTGTTGCTGTTGCATTTGACTACCATGGATATCAATACTTTGGTTTACGCTGAGACAGCTTTAGTGGTGATGATGATGGGGGTGATTTTAAAACAGACGAAACAAAAAAGAAGAAAAAATCTTTAATGTAAAAATGACGTATATAAAATATTATAATTCACAAAAATCCTCTCACCATCTGAAATTTTTTAAAAAATTAAAAACGATCAAGAATTTATTATCGTGAATGTGCAGTCGACACATAGTATTTGAGAACAAAATCCAAGAAAATATTTTCAATTGTTTTGATTTCTACAGCAATCTAAAAAATTGGTGTTTCAGCTTTATTTATATAATTTATCAACATAATTAAAAGGAAAAAAATTCCTAAAGAAATCAGTTTTGGACAAAACGCATCTATTTGTCCACAAATTATCCACTGATTTGATATTAACCAATAAGATGCAATACTACACCTTAAACAAACTCTTCTTTAGTAATTTACAATATGATTAGTTCATTTTTCCTTAACATGCGACTTGTAAGAAAATTAAATGCATGAACATGTATTAAGTACTCGCAAGTGTTGCAATCTTTCATCGTCATAACTGTTAATTCTAAAATTAATTATCTTTAGGGCTTATGAGTTTTTTTTTATTTCCTAAAGGAATGCTTTAAGTATTTGCATATAATTTCAGCCCTTTAAAAAAATTATACAAGTATATACATCATGTATAGGGGAGACCAGGGTACAATGGACCACTTTAGTAAATTTTGAATGTTTATTCTCAAAGAACAGTTTATTTATTTATTTATTTTTTTGCTTGAAAAAAATGCATACACATTCTCTACATATTAAGATTTATATTACACTCACTCTAAATCTATTAATTATCTATACTTTTTTAATTTTTTTTTTTAAGTAACAAGTGACAAATTGGACCATTGTAGGGTACAATAGTCCTCAGCCAAAAATAAATTCAAAAAAATATGTTAATGTAGTACATTTTTTAATAACATAAAACATAGGACGCATCATATTTGTTTATTCATAGCTTCAATGCATACTTATAATGCAAGATTAATAAATATTAAACTTGACAAATTACACACCAAAAGATTTCTGTATCATTGAAAGGCTCTGTTTTTTTGTGAAAATGTAGCTTCTGGAAGACTCATCATAATATCTTGAACACTTACAAAAGATTGGTCATCTATGGAAATGCTTTTATGGGACAGTCCTACCCTTTTTTTTAATATATTTTATATCATTTGCTTATGTTGGCAACAGTTGATTATTCCTAATTCCCACATCAGCTGCCTATGACGTCACAGCAGATATATAAGGTCTACTTGGTTGTACTGTATCTCTCTGATACTCTCTCTAGCTTCTTTTATTTTGTGATGCCGATGCAGCATGATGTGTTAAGTGTAATAAGATGCTCTCTGCTCGTCTACTGTGATGTTTAGTAAGTTATTAATCAGTTGACTCAAGTAGTTGTGCTTAAACTTTATGTTTTCGTGGACAAATTATTCTACTGTACGTTATACTTATCATTATGACTTTCAATAAAGAAAGTGCATCTATCGCATGTCTGTTATTTCAACGGCTTCCAACAACTTAATTTATGTATAATATCCATAGATGCAAATTAATAGGTGCATTAATTTTTTCCAAGAATCATACTATTTAATTTAATTTTTGCTTAATATAGCTATAATATAAGAATTAGAAATTTACTGAATGTTTATGAAATATAAACAAGAAAAATCTCAAACAAATAATGTAAAACTTGGACAACAAATTGATTAAAAAGTAAGAAATGTGATATTCAGTTATTTTATATGCAACGAAAAACTGACTTATAAAGAAGGAAAATGTAATAAAATTTAATATTCAGTAAAATGTCTGTTATATTGTATGATATTTATGTGGCCAAAACTGGTACAAATTAGAATATATTATTTAAAAATTCATAATTCGAAATATAATTTTTTTTGAGAAAGATATTTTATTTAACAGACAATAAAATTTAGTAAAGAATAGTGCCAGTACGACTTAAAAAACTTGAGCCAGTCATCCACTGTAAAAATTCCAATTCAAATTTTCTCTTAATGTGGCAAAAAGTGGAGCATCTACCTTATTTCAATAAAAAATTAATATAAAAAAAATTGCATCGGCGTCTTCAGGCCATCTTCTCGCCATTTCCTCGCAAACGCTTTCGTACAATAACTTTTTAAAAGTCTTTTTAGAATAATTCATATTCATAGGATTCTAGAGAGCCGGCTTTTCATGAATAAAATCAATCAATGCCGACTCTTTTTCTGCAGTCCAAGAGCCAAGTCAGTTGGCATCCATGCTGATGGCGTTAACAAATTATGAAATGGCTTCTGTGTAGTCCGAAAATCGCGCCTAAGTTTTCAGTGACGTCACTGGAGAGTCGAACCTGATTGGTTCAGTTATTCATGCTCATGGACTTCGATGGGAGCTTTCTAGCAAAACGAAAAAGATCCATCTTCGCTTTGCGTGCTAATAAAAGCTGTTCCAATGTCCGAGAAGCGTGTTTCCTCTTCCATGGTGACGAAATATCAGCAAGTGGGATACCCCCTTTATAGTTTCCATGAAGCATAGTAGAAGCCCAAGATGTAGTTACATTCTTTCGGATACTTTTACACCTCTGTCAACACACATTTCAATAAATCAATCGAAACATACCAAAACATTTAGGGAATATTGCTTGATGAGCGGTATTATTCCGTTTTTATTGTTTAAAAATATCAAAATAACTTTACCATTATGACGAAGTGAGACATCTTAGGCATTATGTATATACGAAAGTCAAATTTTATTTTTTGTTTGCTTTACATTTTTCTCGTTAACAGTGCGAACATTCGCATACATTTAGATAAAATATAAAAACAGTTGCAAAATACATTGTAAACACAAAAATACTATAAACTAAGCTAAATTCGTAAAGAGTAATATTTGCAATAAGAGCACTGATAAAATTTATTATATCAAGGAACCGTTTTCGCCAAATAGGCAAAAACTAAAGGGCGCTGCGATCGTATTCCACCATCGGCTGTAACAACCTCCAAGTAACAGTTTCTACGTTTTCTGAATATCATGCATGTTCATGAATAATGAACACGCATTATATATAAAGAAACTTAAACGCTAATTTGCAGAATTTAATGAAGATGTATTAATATTTAAAAAGATTAACATTATAGTTCTAGTGGTAGATTTGTATATTTTTATCGTTACTAAATGATTTTAATACAGGGTTATTCAAAATGAATCATCCGATTGCAAAATGCTACATTTTCATAAATAAACGACACAGAATGATAAGTTATATATGAATACAAAGGAAAAATATAAAAGTTTTTTTTTAAAAAAAAGTGTTCTACATAACTTCCTTTAGTTACACGTATAATGTCAAGATGGTATGTAAATTCCTGCCAAACACATTGTAAAGTATCGCTAGTAATTGATTGTACAGCAGGAGAAATCCGTTGCTTAAGTTCATATAAAATTTTTGGTAATAGTGGCAAATAAACTTTGTCTTTTACAAACCCCCAGAAAGAAATCGCACGGGGTCATATCAGGTGACCTAGATGGGCCAGCTGTGTAACATCAAGTCATCTGGTCCACTGCGACCGACTCAACTGCAAGATAGCTTCATGTTATCGAAATGACCTTACACTGAAAAGCTTCTAAAACAACTTTCGTGAAATAGCTTCAAGAAGAACACACGAGCGCCATCTATTGTTCGCAATAAAAAACTTCCATATTTTTTCTTTGTATTCTTGTATTACATATCATTCTGTGTCGTTTGTTTTTGAAAATATGGAATTTGGAAATCGGATGATTCATTTTGAATAACCCTGTATATCATATATAGAAGTTCCACAATGCAATCCCCATTTAGATATTTTTTAAACAGATCATTTTAAAGATTTTAAGGTTGCATTTTTAACTTATGACAAAGAATTACATTACTCATAAGAGTGATGTGGGTTGCAACTGAAAATGTAAAATTTGATCTGAATTCCTGTATATTCTTAAAACAATAGCTGTCAAAATTAATACCAAAAGACTGAGAAATATATAGCTTTGTAGTGAAAAAACTCATGAAAAATAAGATATCAAGCATATTGGCATTTCGAACAAGACCGCCTGGTTCGAGATGCAAAGTTTGAATTTCTCAGATTTGCTAGAGTCTCCAAAATATATCTTTAATCCCCTTTGTTTATGAAGCATTAGTTGAAATTTCCACTGAACTAATATGAAGAGCAGCTCACGTGTGGCCGATGTTGATTAAACAAAATTTTGAACTCTTGATAGTTTCGGAACAGTGGTTCTGCTCTCCTCGATCAGTATAATACCTAGATGTGATATGCTTTACCAGCTTTAACCCGGATAGCAATTTTAGTTTGCAGCAAAGTTGCAGCAATCTTGCTCTGCAAATCTGCAAGCTTGCAACAAATTTGACACGACAAGAGTGCAAGCTTGAAACAAGTTATTGCAAACCAGTTAGTCACCGCAAGTCGAACTTTCCGCAAGTTTATTGCGTCAAACTCATTGAAAACTATAGCAAAAACAGAGTACGAACACAACCTCAGATTCGACCCCGCGACACAACACTTCCTAAAGCTGTTGCCCTAACCATTCAGCCAGCTAGATTAAAAAAGAAAAAGATAGATTGCGCTAATACAAGATCGCGCATACGATTTATTTTAAACTCTTTTTCTTGATTTCACTAATTTTTTAAATTTTGTGTTGAGAATATGATTTGAAATGAAGGGAGAGCGATTTTCATTAATAACTACGTTTTGCTAGTATTATAAATTATCAAATTAGGGTTCAAAAGTAATTACTTTAAAAATGGGACAAAATGTAAACTATTATTTTTCAACAAACATTGGCTGTTTTTTAGATTTAATTTTGTTTATAAACGTTAAAATTTCAACATTAAGAAAAAGGCGATATAGTATCTTGTGCGAGTTCTATATTTAGTAAAAAGATGGAAAATGTTTCAATTTTTTTATTAAAAAGTCAGTTTTTTCACAAATTATCATTGATTTATTGAATTAATAAAAAGAAAGACGGTCTAGGAGATGCTATTAAAAATCGGATGTGTTTTAAATCAGAATCAAAGACTATCTCTAAGTGTGCTATCATCTTTGCAGCAAACTTGTTTTGCAATCGTGGTGTGAAATTCGTCATGACATCTTCACAGCCAACTTGTTTTGCAAGTGGGTTCTCGGTTATGCTTTGTTACTTTGCAGGAAGTTCACTGCTAAGTTGCCACAACAAGTTTGTCATGACAAGCTAATATCAAGAAAAATCAAATTTGCTGCAAGTGTACATGCTATCTGGGTCCGGGTTACTTCTTCTTATTAAATATGTTGTAAATATATTATTTGTCTCTTAAGCAGCAATTGAGACTGAGCAGAAGTGCCTGGACATGGTATTGTTTAGCAACGGATTCCGAAACCTTCCGCGCTTTTGCGCATGCGCAGGGCGGAGTTATTTTCATCAAAATAGGGCAAAAGTAAAGAATGGAAGGGGAGATGTTTGCATTTTACTTAGCGTGATCTAACAAGGAACTCCTGAAATGCGTTCATATGACTCATTGCCTAACACCCCTTTCCGGTATAAAATCGCCTAAGTACTAGTTTCGGAATCCGTTGCTAAACAGTACTCATGAACGCAAACCAATCTTGATGATTTGTTTGCCTCTAGAGCCATTTAATGAAAAATAAGATATTAAACATATTGGCATTTCCAGCAATAATATGAATATTCGAAATTCTACAACAACGTATTACCAGGTTTACCACAGAACGCTCCAAAATATATCTTTAATCACGTTGGTTCATGCATTCCCATTGTTATCTCAACAAGTGAAAATCATCCCGTCATGTCTGTCATGCATAAAGGCACGCAAGTTGTAGGGCTTGCAGCCCCAATGAATTGCGTTTCCCTTCAACAATTTATAAGCAGACGGGCGTTGTAATTCTCACCGAACTGATATGAAGAGCAGCAGACGCGTGGCTGCTGCTGATGAAACACATTTTTGAACATTTTAGTTTTGGAACTTTGGTTCTGCTCTCGACAATCAGTATGATGGATGTGATATGTCTAATTGACTTTAGCATTTTGCTTTCCTTCTATATTAATTTTTTTGCATATCTTTGGTCTGTCTCTAGAACTATTTAAAGAATCATTCTAATATTGTCCCCTAGCGTTCAATAGCGAGATTAAGAAGAAAAATGGAATCATTTAGTGCTACTTCAAAAGAAATGTAAAACTGGAACATTTTTCAGCGCTCGAACAAATACGCTAGGTATATTTATCTTTATTAGCACAAGAAAACTCCACTATGTTATTCGATATTCTGAATGCCGCATAATATTGAAAAGATATCGGACTAACAATGTAGAGCATCTTGTGCTAATAGAGATTGCTAAAGCAAATTCATGATGGATAGTATTAAAGGGATAGAGCATCTTTCAGGAGTAGTTTTCATAGAACTGATGAGTATTTGAAATTAAAAGTAGATATAGGTGACGATGATCTTTTAATTTTATTATCACAATTTACTGACAAATGACTATAATTAGAGGCTTATCATAAAGATTTGATTGAAGAAATAAAAAATGTCATAAAATGAGCTGAAGAAGTATTCGAAAATGAGTTGCGTGGAATTGAATATTATTCCGATAAGTTCATCATTCCGAAACTGACAGCAAACAGATATCTTCAGAAATATAAGCTTAAACACGATTTTTTTATATTATAGATGGCAAATGCAATTTTCGAAGAAAATATAAACTTCTTAAAATTTAATTAAGGAAATAATGAGGGGAAATTTCTGGATGTCAAGGAATTTGAAGAATGTTTTAAGATGCTTGATGATAAATGTAGTATAGATTCATTAGCAATAATTCAGTCTTTGATACCCTCCACAGTCAAAAAATCAAACACCCAAGATACAGTATTTACCATTCCATCAACTCTTGAAAATTACAAACTCGCAATTGAATATTTGGAATCACCTTTTCCAAAGGGCGATGTACTAGTAGAAGTTAATTCATGTGGGCTTTTGTGATTAGTTTTGACTAATGCAATTAACACAGAAAGAAGGAGTTATTTATTCGATATTTACGACAAAATTGAAATTTGGTGCTGTAAATTTCTATTGTCTACTTTTTGTTTCGTTTTTTTTGTGCTTGTTTTTGTTTGCTGGATTTCTTCTGTTTCTTTGTTTCAATTTTGTTATGCCATTTTCTTTTGTTTAAATTAGTATGAAATCTCTTTTTTATATTTCTTATCTCTATTTTCTACCATTTACTATGTGTGTTTTTTTATTTATTTATCCATATGTTTGCTGGAATGTTCTCCTCCCAGGAGATTCAATCTGCAATCTAACACTTTAAAGTTGAGTCGTCTCTCTTGGGTATTGAATGAATGATATACTTCCTTTTAGCATCTGTCCTTCAGTTTCCTTCTTCTGTTTCGGATGATTTGGTTTGCATTAATTTTGTAGCAAAGGAAGTAAGTTTCTTTGGATATTAACTTATTACTTTCTTTAAAATTCAATTTCTCTTTGTGAGGAGCGCAGGAGCAGATGACAGGAGATCAGTAACACAACGACAGAATTAAAACATATAAAACATAAAGATCTTTAGAATACAAAAAGAACATACGTTGTAACATAAGACGTTACCAAATAAAACATCAGTAGCGAAAGAAATAAACTAACGTAAAAGCTTATAAGGAAATCATGGGAAAATAATATATAACTCGTGTGACAATAATCTTTATACAAATAAAATTTTGTATTTCGCGAAATGAATAATAATAGATAATGAAATCTCGCAGAGAGATGTTTGCAGAGGAAAAGGGCTTCGAGTTTTTTTAAAAAAATCTTCAAATTACACAGCAACTTCAAATTGCATTAATTAGAAAGGGGATATTCTGAACTTTACAATGATTTAAATGTTATAATTCTGCGATGAGAAAATATTCGGAAAATTTCCAAAAATCCCCTTAAACGACCGAATTTACCACTTAACTTAGAATAAATGAAAAACGAATCGAATATTAAAATAATTTTACGGCGTTAGCTCTCACCTGTGCGGATCCATCACTGTGTAAAATTTTGTCCCAACACGTCAAACGGTTTTGGCATGCAAAGCGGAGATAAAAACGAACATATACAAAAATAAACTCAGTTAAATACATTGACTAGAAGGTCTTCATAACCCTGATCACTTTGGACGCCTCTCACATCGAGCAACTTCCACTTTGCTTTCCTTCCTATTTATAGTTGTGAAACTCTACTACTTCATATCAATGTGAATTTATTAAAAGATCAGGACTAAAAGAAAAACTAATGAGTTGGTCACCACTAGCAGCTGTCTTTTACCTGTGAACTGTCTTTCCGCCACGAGAACTGTCGCCGCCAAATTGTCTAGTTTATGGAGGTCGCTATAGAAACAGGTTTTCGTCGTAAGAATCCATTTCTAGTAGGCAGAAGTTCATTCAAATGTGTTCCGCCGCAAACTGACGCCGAGAATAAAAAATCTGAGACTTCCGTTGGATTCCTCCTATTCAAAATGGATCTTCCCTAGCATAACCAGTTGCTATAGCAACAGCCGTAAACTAGACAATTTGGAGGCGACAGTTCTTGTGATGGACAGACAGTAATGCATTTATTTCATTTGTGATGACCATTGGAATCAAGTTTCAATTTCTCAGACACTCAGAGCTAATCTTAATGTAAATTATATTTACTTCCAATATATATTTAGATTAATATTAAATACATACCCAATAGTGCGATGTGGAAGTTTGGAGAGAAGAATGCCGTCTCTGTTTTCATCTCAGTTGAAAATAAAGAGATCCGTCCCAAAATACCCCGTATCTTGCTTCAAAACGGGACATTAATACAACAAAACTAAACCCGAGTTGTTGCTATGAGATGATTACCACTATTATTCCTCTATGATACAAAACGGGCAACTTTTAGTTGAGATCCATCCTTTCTCGCCTCAATCTATAAAAGAGCAACTGAAACTTCTCGGTGGAACTCCAGATAAGTGAGTTTCTATATGCAATAGCCATCAAGCAATAACAACTATAATTAGTACATTTTCAAATAAATTACACCACCATTCCTTATTGCGAATCTGTGGCGGTAGCTTCTCTACACTTTATACAAATGATCAAGTCTAATCTATCCAGAATTATATCTATGAATCAAATTTGGTTGTTCTAGGAGCACCTTTTTCTTCTGCGCGTGAGATTATCTTTTAGTTGACTAGATTGGTTGATGATAATATTAATATATAGAAACAGCCGCTAAAGAATTATTATTCCAGCGATGCATAAATGCGTTTCTGTCACATTTATAATTACCTCCCAGATTACAGAAAAAAAGTGTTTTTTTTCTTCTTTTTGCTAAAATTAAGGCAATACCCATTCAACAACAGAAGGGGTTTCCCCTTCCTGAAATACAAGGGAATTCTCCTTTCCATTTTGTTTTCGGTAGAATCTCATTATACAGAAATTCCTTCTTTTACAGAAAAGTGAGAACGAGCCAATGCCCCAAATTGAGAACATAGAAGAAATGCGTTTCTTACTTATATTATTATATCTAATGTGTTATTAGTAATGTGGGCATTTATAACTACGTCTACCAAAGTTCAGAAATTTAAGATTGTTATTTAATTTTATAAGAATGTAAGTGCAGAATTTAAAATTTAAAAAAAGCATATTAGAGCGAATTTCTGTACATTGGCCGTTTTATTTCCGAAGAATAATTTATATATCAAAAAATAAAGTTATTTTTCAACTATAATTTAAAATATTTTCAAATCAATACTAATGAAATTTTATTTTTAAATGAATTTTCAATTCGATGTTCCCAATTGGGAACCTGTAAACAGTTAGGAGCTGATGAAACAGGTCTTAGTGTTATCCGATAGATCTGAAACTTTGAAAATCTCACTTTTACACGAATTGACAAAGTATTAGGGATCCCCTCCGAAGATAAGACATAAATATATTTTACCCTTTTGTCTTGCGACCATCTTAATGTACATGGTTAAAACCTGGCCTGTTATACAAGTAGTTTTGATTTTTACGAAACGTTATTGAACATAGTGCTTCTTTATAAATAAGGCTATAATATTTATTTTAAAGTAAAAAAATTCGACAAACAATTTTTCTGTTATAGCTGACGAATAATTTTTATAATATTATAACGGCTCTCCTATCTGAGTACGGATTATTGAGTGAGCCATTACTTTTAATTCACAGGAAAAAAAGACTTCAGGTTGAAATGAAGATAGTTTCTTAAAATTTGAGTAATTATTTAATGATGATTAAGCGATTATTTACAGAATATTTACATTTCACATAAAAAAAGAATACATTTTCCTCGCTCAACAACACCGAATTCCTGTCTTACTCTTACACTTTCCAAGAGTCATCTTAGTAGAGGGAGGGAGGCAGCGCCATCTACCGGATAAAAACATCTGTTATAAAATGAAATAATTTCTTCGATTTCATTTTATTTTACGGGACTTTTGTCAGAGACAATTAACGAAATCGATGTTGTAGGAAAAATTCAATTCCCAGCATCTTGCTTTTAGATGGAACTAGCAGAGAATGGGGATGGGGGAAACCTACGGTTATAACCGAAAACCGGTTATTTTTTCTTTCAATAAACGGATTTCTAGAGGTTATTTTTTTACTTATTTTTTTTAAACCCAACAAAATTACCTAGGGAAAACAGAGCAAATAAACAAATTTGGTTAGTATTCAGAGGACGAAGTATTTTTTTAATAAAAAAAATTCTAAATTGATATTTATAAAATTCTAATAACTTTATTTATTGCGGTTAAATAATAAATTGGCAATCCGTGGATGCTATAACGACTGCAAACTCTCTTTGGCCATAACAAGATGAAACAATAGCGAAGAGTGGTTCGGTGGAGCTTGAAATTTCGTTTCCGAAACGAACTGAGGCTTTATCTTCAGCAGCCTTTGCTACCCAGATGGAGTGATCCTTTTGTTTTTAGGAAGCAGAGTAAACCTTTTACGCCATGTATATTATTTATAGCCCAAAACATTTATTTTTGGTCGGAATTTCTGTGGCTTACGAAAGTTTGGTGTCATCTTTGAATAATATTGTTTCCGGTGAGAAGTGTCGGCTCGAAGATCAACACTGATAAAGTATTTTAATTAATACATTGTATGATTAATATTGGTCAATGGGTGGATTTCCTGCCAAAATATCAATACATTTTTTTTGTCTAAAACGTCGATTTTTCTTTAAAGCAAAACTGAAAACCGATTATAACGTTCAGGTTATACTGGATGTAATATAAAGCGGCTAATTCTACTCTTTATAACATTTACGGTTTTATAACTCATCTATATGAAATGACAATAGCACTAATTTTTATTCACCAGCCTAGATATAAAAACCCAAGCTTTATATTAGAGAAACAATTAAATCAAAGAAGGCTTGGTAATCGTTTGTAAAACAATTTTAAATAGAAAAAAGTTGTATTAAAATAGTGGTAAAACTTTTCGAACATGTTTATGCACATCTAAATGAATTATATATATTTACGTTTTCTCATACATAAGCTGTCTTTGAAAAACGATTGCGGATGTGAATAATTGTCAAGGAAATCTGTTCTAGCAATACTTACTAAATTATTTCGTAAGAAAATTGACAGTCTTTCAAACAAACCTCCTCATACCGGTATTAGCACTAGAATAATTGCACTCTTTTCATTAAATGAATGTAAATTCATACTATAATAATGCATAATAATGTGTACTATGCATGTACTATAGTTTTCTTTATTGCAAAACATTATTTTGGAACATGACGGTTTACGAAAAGAAACGCGGGAATTTGATAATAATAAAGATAGTATTCTAAATGGAAAGTGAGAAAACCAGTTTCGATACATTTAATTTAATTTATTAGTAATTAAATCTTAATCTGAAATATTTCAATCTTAAATGTCTCAAAAATATTCGAAACCAAATGCACCTTGCATAAATTGTAATTCAGCATTGAAGTCACTCCATATCTAGATTTATAAAAAGTTTTAAAATCCAGTCAACAATCCTATCAATAACACCAGCGCCATCTGGTAAGAGCAGCGCAATACTATGGGCCACCAGCCGCAGCCGAGTACCTGTAGATGGCGCTGCCATCGCGAATGATGTAGAGAATCAAGCTGCTGAGAACAGCTGGAGAGACGACGAGGCGGTTGAAGACGCGTGAACGACGTGTGTCTTTCCCTGACAAAGACAAAAGACGACGATGTGCCATCCAAAAGCCTATTTATTGACGATTTATTTCAACTGTACATATCTTTATCTGTAAATATTGCTCAGTATATTAATGTTAACTTAATCCTAATAATATAACCATTTAGATTGATGAACTGTGTATTATTACTATGGAACACAACACTAAGCCTACCTGATAACCGCCTACAATACTCTTGCGTAGAATGGCGATTTAGAAATTCAAACACTTTTCTTTCAACTGGCATTGTCCCTCAATTCAAGGTACTTCAAATTTTGTTAACAATTACTAATGTAAAAGAAAGGTTTTCATGAATATTTGGAAACAATGAAATTAAATAGTTAATTATTTATTAATCAAATCTTGTTAATCGTCTACTTTTCAAATTTTCTTTTAGCATTCGTTCAGAATTCTGTTAATGTATTCTTGCAACAGTTCTTCGTATTATTCTTGTTCTTCAACAATAAAGAATATTGTTATAATTTTGTATAAAACTAACTTTGAAAAAAATATTAAAATGCGAGAAACAAATTATATGGAAATGAAATTTTTGTCACTGAAAAGCTCAATTTAAAAAAATTAATATGGTGTAAAAATAGTTTCGTGAGATAATATTTTCCAAAGATGTCGCCGTAAAACGTCTTGTTTAATTTTTAATTAACTGAAATTTTAAGTAACTTTAGGGCTTTGAAAAGTTGAAGATAACCTTTCTCTTGTCTTAAATAAAAAGTGTGCAAAGTTTGGTTGAAATCAGGCCAGTGGTGTAGATTAGGTTATGTTAAGTTAGATTAGCGTCCCGTTTTGAAGCAACATGAGGGCTATGTAGGGACGGACCTCGTAATTTTGAATGTAATTTGAGATGACGAGGGCGACACCTGATCTGGCACCCTCTCTCCAACTTCCACGCCACACATTTGGCCACTACGTATGATTCCAGTGGTGTAGGAGGATATGTGGAACATACATAGCCACAATGACTTTATTTAAATTAAGAAAATTGTTAGATAAATATAAGATTAAGATTGCTGGCAAATACTATGAGCCATAAAAAAGACTTTAGTGAAGGTTTCGTCACAATTAATTAGATATTTGATTTTAATTAAATAAATAGTTAATTTTAATTAAGTAACTAGTTAATTTTAATAAAGTAAATAGTTAATTTTAATTAATCAAACAGTTATTGCTAATAGTTAATTTGATAATTAGTTTATTTGACCGATTAGTTTAATTTAATATTTAACTAAACTTGGCAGCACCAACATTTGTTTTATAAATTTAATATAAAATAGCCAAAACAGATATTTAAGTAAGAGTTCCCTTTATCATTTTTGATATTGAAAAATGTCTCATTAACTTAAAAATTTTTTTGGGTTTTCTGCCTGAGTATTTGCTTTTAATCTTCCATGGAGATTTAAATTTACTGTTCAAAATGGCTGCTTTCATATCCTATGCTTTAATTACACGTATTAAATTTGCCACTCACGTTTAATAATTTTTATTCTCTTATGGGTTAAGAATTTAGTGAGTGTTATCTCTGTAACCAGGGGGTTCTCTAAATGAGCCCATTCTAGTAGTGTTTAAATGTTTCAGGTCATGTGATTTTACTATTTGACAAAGTTAATGTTCGCACAATTATATGGTAATCTAGATTAAATAAATTTATTTTTAAATCCAGAGTCTTTCTTCATTCGCGTCAAGAGTCAAATTCTTGTTATTGTTTCAGATGGACTGGCGTAATGTTATCTAGGAGATATTTGCTCTGCTGCGATGTTTATTTCTTTATGACTCCTACCTGTTGAATGATTATGTGTTGAGATATAAAAAAAATTGACCAATGTACTGACGGATAAACCTATCATAACTTTTTGGAAAGAAAAATGGAATGATAAAACCTCGATATAGTAAAAAATTAATTGTCATGAAAACAGAATCACAGAGTAAATATTGCAATGTGTAGAAACAATAAAGTCATTGGCTATGTTTGTATTGTTCAATATGCAATATTTCATTACTTTTTTAACACTGACATAAAGGATTGCCTTCCAGCTTGCGGAAAGGGATTTTTTTTTCTTTGCCACCACTAGAAAAATAACGGTAATGAATAGATTCGTCTAGTTCAGCGGTTCCCAACCTTTTTGGTTGAGCGAACCATTTGTTGTATAAAAAAAATATTTCGCGGCCCACCAACTAAGTATACAAGTAAAAATATACAAATACAGATTATACTTTTATATATAATATGATTGACAAAACTACAAAATGGTCCCTTCCGCTTAAACCCCCATAATAAATCTGTTTTATAATGCCAAACTGGGCTCTCTCCTGTAGTTATTAAAATTCTGACAAAATCCATGTCACTCACAATAATTGTTTGTATGCTATAAGGTTGTTTCTCTTTTTTACTTTCCTATTTATTTCATATCCAATCTCGGTGTTTCCGATGTGTTTTTTATAGTTAGGTTTAAGCAGCTATTGAGACTGAGCAGAAGTGCCTGGCACTGGTACTCATGCACACAAACCAATGTGGATATATTGTATGATCAAATATGTCAGCAATTAGGAATACTTACTTTAAAAGGATGAAAATTTATGTTTAAAAAGAACAAGTGACAAATCTTGAGGCTCCCTTGACTTCCGTTCCGCGGTCCACTAATACGCCAGTTAAGACCTACAAGTGGGCCGCGGCCCATGGGTTGGGGACCACTGGTCTAATTCATTCATGTTATATTTACGCCCCGTTTAGCAACATCACGAAGGCTCTTTTGGGACAGAACTCGTAATTTTGAGCTGTGGTCAGATGACGAGAGCGACACCTGAGCCGGTGCCTCCCTCTCCAAGCTGCTGCGTTACACCAGTCAGAGGACAATTGGTCTCGAATGATTTAATGTGCACCAGACCCACATACACGGCGGTTCTTGGATGAAATTTGGATTCGAACTCGGAACCCTCCGGCCTCGAAGACGAGACCTTACCACCAGGCAACCATGGCCCATGGTTGTACAGAAAGAGCCAGACGAATGAATGAAGCAGAAAGGCTGAATGATCATTTCTAAAATGCTTTGCATATCACTATTATTTTACCCATACAATTTGGTTTAAATATTTTGATCCTTCTCCCTTTAAATAAGAAAAGAACAAAGTGAAATTTAAAAAAGTATGTTTAGATAAAAAGCCATGCATTTCTCAATTATGCATGCGCAACTGTCTCTTTTCCTGATTGAAAAATATGAATTAGGTCACCATACTTGATTTTATTTTTTCGTTTCTTGAACAAGTTTATTTCCAGTTACAGCAGCTTGTTTGATACTATTTGCGTAGCCGTCAGCTGAAACATTAATTCCTAATTCGTTATTTGCATTCTGCAGAACTAAGATGAAAACAAATAAGAGCAAATTCGACCAGATTCGGAACATGCGATCTATATGCTAAAAGACAGTTTTAGAAGAAACGCTCTATTGCTGCCAAGTCTTGATGATGACGAAATAATCGAAGATTTGTCGAGAAAGGCGAAAAATTATGAAGAGGAAGGTGAAGACGGGACGTATAGACCAAGGACGTTACGCGGAAGGAAGCAGGCGAATAATTACATTTTCATAAAATTTGCAAGGCATTTTTTTCAATGTCAGCATATTAAGCTATGAACTTTCATTGCATACATAGTGAATTTTTAAAATTCCGTGAAAAAACTTGTTAGCTGGCTAATTCGAAATTATATACCATGAGACTGAGAAATGCGTTTTTTCATGTGTTAATATGTAGGATAATTCTAAATTTTGTTTATTTATGTTTTACGGAAATATAAAATTACACGCTTAACTGCTTTAATTTTTCAAAATTCTGCACGAATACCAATATTGCTTATTAGATTCTGGCAGATTTATAGAAAAACATGACCAAAGGACTTCGAATACTACAGTTTCAATAGATGACACCACAGAACACGAACAGACTCTTTCTAGAGCCGTATATTCAGTTATTCGGAAAATCGATCAGATTGTCCATCATTTAGTATCGCATTATGTTCGCGTAGATGCTTTTTAAATGCGTCGCGAATACTTCAATTCAGAAACCGATCGGCATCTTAGAAGAGAAAAAAGTACGCGACATCTCAGCCAAGGGGCCCATATTGTAGGAGGGGGCTAGACCCAGGGGGTATGGAGTTCTTTAATATTTTGGAAGACGAATGGCGACTTGTAAGTAGCCATAAAAAGGTTCCAGTTCCAACCCTGTTAAAAACTTTGACCTATTACTAAAATACTAGGCCACGGTATTCGTACTCTATAAAAAACAGAATAACACGTTATTTTAACTATTTTATTGAAACCACTGAATATTTAGCAACACGAATGCAGGAGCAAAGCCCTTATACTTTAATACAGAAAACAAACTAAAAATGTACACCTCTTAAGATTTTACACTGGTATTGATATAAAAAGCAAACTGTATTATGCATAGGTTAGTTTATAGATATGACACTAATATTTATCTGAAAAAGCAAAATTTAAATTTCTTTTCTTCCTGCCGAACAAGTCAATCACTTTGTCTTCGAAACCAGGGTTTTTCGCTCTTTTCCGCGGAGGATAAAAAAAAAAATTGTCCTCCAAATTCAAAATTTCAACTCGCATTTTAGGTTTTAGATCTTCCTGAACATTAATTTTTTTTCGACCTTTAAATCATTTTCTTGAAAGAAAAACACATGACTACACTATATTTTTTCCTTTCCCTGAGAGCTACGGGTGTGTGTGTGGGGGGGGGGGGCCAGGTCCAGCATTTACCCTGACCCCCGGGCATGGGCGCCCATGATCTCAGCAACAGTGGCAGAGCGAGGGTAAGGGGCGCCAGGGTCATATAATGATTTTTTTTCGCCCCTCGCCCCACCCCCGTCATCATCAGTGACTTAGCTTGTGTCAACGGCTCCCGGGAATGGTGTTTTATCGCCCTCTCATCGTATTTGACTTTAAAAAGTGAATTAAACGCATGAACGTTGGTCACCACGGGAAGTGGCGTAGCGAGAGTAAGTGCTGTACGAAAAATAATATTTTTTTTTATACCAGTTGTCATCAGTGGCTTAACAAGCAAAATGGCGCCAGAGGTATGGTGTTATTTTTACACCCATTCATCATATTTTGCTTTAAAAATGACATAAATGTATTAATAATGTTTTAACTCCACGGCGCCGCCTAAAACTGGCGCCCGGGGCATCTATAGTCTATACCCCCTTGCCCCCTGTCGCTACGCCACTGCTCAGCACAGCGTATCACATCGTTCAAAAACATGACAATACAAAGGTGCTAGTGTTATGTGACGGATCTTTTTGCGAATTGATTCCATTCATGCATTTCTGAAAGAGAGAATTGTCTTTCTCTTTGGACACTCATCATTCAGTAAGTGCCACGAGATCCATCGATTGTGTGTACCAATTTTCAACTTCGCAGACCTCGGTCCTCAGAAATTCATCTGTTAAGAAGCACGATCAATGTTTAGACAAGACTGATTAATCCCTCGTCAAAAAGGCATATTTTTAGTTTTACAATGTGCGTGGTAGCAAATGCAATAAATACTCAGCCATGAATCCTGAAAACATTTTTCCAAGCTTTCGTGAATACCTTTTGAACTATCTACAAAATGTGCAGTATATTCACGTTATCGAGTGGGAGTGTTATCCCGTAGACTTTAACTTGCATACTTAAGAAAGCGAGTGACATACTTAAGAAAATTTTGTATCTTTCCTCTTTGGCCGATTTCGCTCAAAATATGTAGCTGAACTGCAATTTTGGTTGTACAGATCACGTTCCAAATTCCAATCAGATAGCTAGTTAGATTTTGGGGTTATCTCATTCGCATATACACGAATATGCAAACAGGCCTGACCCGTCCATATGTGCAAGGTCGTGCGGCATCACGAGAGCACCTAGTCAAAAAGGCGGTCATTCAAGTGTTAACCATAAGCCATTAGGTTAAGTTAGGTCATGTGTGAACCATAAGCCATTTTCTCCTAATATCGCCACTGCTTAAAGGCACTCATCAGGCATCCCAGATAGCAATTTTAGTTTGCAGCAAGCTTGCCACAAACTTGTCATGACAAGAGTGCAAGTTTGCCACAAATTTGTCATGACAAGAGTGCAAGCTTGCAGTAAGCTTGCAGCAAGTTAACGAAAGCTCCGAAGTCACCATGAAAAGAACTTGCAGCAAACTTGCCGTGCACACTTATTGCAAATTAAAGCAAAAAGAGAGTACGAAACACAACCCGGGATAGAACTCGCGACCTCCCGGTTCCGAAGCGGAGACGCAAACCATTGAGCCAGTCGAACTCTGAGAGGAGAAGATAGATTTCGCTAATACATCGTTCTATTCGATTCGTATACGATTTATTTTTAACTATTTTCTGGATTTCATTAATTTTTTGAGTTGAGAATATGATTTGAAGTCAAAGAGAGAGCGATTTTTGCTAATAACTACGTTTTGCTAGTAAAATAAATTATGAAATTAGAGTTCAAAAGTAATTACTTTAAAATGGGACAAAATGTCTAGTTATTATTGTTCAACAAACACTGACTGTTTTTTAGATTTAATTTTGTTTTTAAACGTTAAAATTTCAACATTAAGAAAAAGGCGATATAGTTTTCTTTAAAGTGAGAGTGATATAATTAGTAAAAAGATGGAAAATGTTTCAAAAAATTTTTTTATAAAAAAGTTATCTTTTTCACAAATTATCATTGATTTATTGAATTAATAAAAAAGAATTACGGTCTAGGAGATGCTATTAAAAATCGGATGTTTTTTAAAACAGAGACAAAGATAATTATCTCTTATTGTGCTGTCTTTGCAGGAAGCTTGCTTTGCAAAATTTCAGCAAGTTTGATTTGCAAAATTGCAGCAAGTTTGATTTGCAAAGAGGTGGCGCTATTTGTCACATCGAACTTGCTACAAGTTCGATTCAAGTTTGACGCGTCAAATTTTGCCATGACAAGTCAAAATCAAACTTGCTGCAAACTTACGTGCTATCTGGGATTTGCACGACAGCGCCGATTAGGCGCGAGCCTGTATACAAATGTACAGTCGAGGAGAAAAGAAAAAGGATCCACCCAGCAATATTCCGCCAGTGATAAAGAAAAATTCCGAATTTTACTCAACAACAGTAATTCCAAGTGTATAATTACACCTGTGTTACTTGATTTCGATATATTTAAGGATAGTAGGTTCCTAGGATATATCAGTACTTACTTTATGTGTATTTTAGTTTACTCAGGTGTGCCCGAAATCCGTGAACAGAAAAACTGGCATGAGTGTTCCCCAAATATGTGGAGAGAAAGTTTAATTATAAATTCAACATGCACAAATTATGGTTTGCTTACGCAATATCATTCGATGAGGCTTAATGTAAGTTTGATTCTAAAAACTGATTATATTACTTAACTTTTCATATATTTCATATATATATGCTGAAAATTCTCAAACAACTTTTTGAACGGGGGAAGCATAATTAGGTGCTTAGAAGGTGTAAAAGTATGTAAATCCAGCCTAGCAGATGCAGCTGAAATATTTCAAATCTCTTTCAGTTTCACTAGACCACTTTTATTGCGAACGAAGAATTTCAAACATGAGTTTTTGTCTTCGTAAATCGATAATAATAATATGTCAATGAAGTTCTCTGGCATTCTGTTGCATACGGTAACCAACAACCATGTGCTTTTTGCAGGACGGTGAAATCTTTGAACACTGTAGGACAAGTCTAAAATCTTTCTTGCATGCGCTCCAATCTTTCACAGTACTTGGCCTGCCATCTGTTGGCGATATTGGAAACTTACTTTCTAAATGTGCTTCGCAATACTTACTTGCTATTAAGCAATTAAGAGGTTCATCTCATTAATTTGAAAATTGTTTTGAGATTTTCTGCCACTTAAAAATTTAATTCAGAACTTGACTACTCGTTTCAACGGTCGATGGAGCTTTAAGTTCACTGTTAAGGTTGCATTTCATCCCCTGCTGTAAACATGTAGTTCAGCTGCTATTCTAAGTGTTTATTAATGTTGTATCATTCTTTAAAATTATTAATAGCTTATGAAAAAAAATTCATTTCTGCAGTTTTTAAAAATTCTTTGGGACAGACTGTACATTTTGAGGAACTACGAGATTTCAAATGTCTTTATTTCAACAGATTTTCTCATTTTAATTCAAAAAAGTTGGAAACAATAGAAAGATTTTGTGTTCGAACTTCTGTTTAGTGCTAATCGATAGAAATAAATCTGAAACGTCACAATATTTAATTAAATTACATGTCATTGTTTTAAAATTATTGATAACTTATGGAGAACATTAGCAATCGTTAGTTTTTAAAAATCTTTTGGTTAATTCTATATTTTCTTTTTAACAGAACGTTTTACACTATAAACCTTTTCAGACAATAAACAGACGATTTACCTAGTTTATATTCTAGACGTGATCTTTCTTGTGTTCTCTTCTTTTACAAATTCGTGAATGGTTTTATTATGATTGCAATGATATACTTAGCTCCATATATTTTGCTGTGCCTGGGGGATCTTTAAGAAGCAAAAGTTTATTTCAAAATGTATTTTCGAAATTTAACTTTGTGAACAATTTATCTTTGCACAAATTTTAGAGAATTTTTAACTTCTCTGATGAACTTGGCGTTTTTCATAAGTCTATTGGTGTTTTTAAATTTAATTGTTAACAACTTTTAAATTCATGATTTTTTTTCATACCTTTTACAATCGTTATTTCTAAATTTATCATGCGTTTTAATTTTTCGTGTTCTTTTGCATTCATTTTTGTAATTCTGCATCGTGGTTTTCTTCATGTTTTTATAAGCATTTGTGTTCAATCGTGGCGCTCTGTGATTGGATTTTTATCTTTCTAATGTGCGTTTTCTTCTTTAAATAAATAAACAAAAATATAGAGATTATAGAGTTTTTAACAGGTTATCTGGGGAACTTGATATTTTTAATATGTCTTTTCGTATTTTTAAGATTGAATGTTTACAACTTTTAAATTCCTAGTGTGCTTTTAATAATTTTGTGATTGAGTGTATACAACTTTTAATCCTTACTGTGTTTTTTAAAACTTTTTTAGATTTATTCATTTTAATTCTTAAATCCTTAATGTGTTTTTATGTTATTAAGATGAATGTATATCATTTTTAATATCCTAGAATGCCTCTTACTTTCTCTGACTGTGCGTGTTAAATTTTTTAATTATTTATGGATAAGTAAAATTTTTTTATTGTTTTGTGATTATGACTTTTATATTCTCTCCATATCTTTAATGTTTTTATGAAGACTGTCTACAGCCTTTGATTTCCCGATAGGTTTTTAATATCTTTTGCATTAAGGCGTGTTTGATGGTCGTTTTTCTGCACTCTGTAACTGGAGTTCTCTCTGTCTGTAGTGTGAGTTTCTTTTAAATAAATAAATACATAAAAGGATTTTGTTTTTCATAATATTTTATATAAAATATTTTTTACATTGAAACCATAAGCCATGAAAGCACTTTTTGATAATTAAGATACTTTCAATTCAGTAGCTTCCTATATCTGAATTTCGCTTATATAAAAATATCGAAAGAACTTAAGTATTCTTTGCATGCAGGATCAAGTAACCCTGCCCCTAAGGTCAGGTATTTCTAAGGTTAGTGTTACTAGACCCTACTTGATTTCTTGAAATGCATTTATTTTATAATTAAATGAGAATTTAATTTAGCATAAGTATATTTCTTATTCTGAAAAAATAAATCCTTTTATGACTCTAACATTTAAAGTTTGAGAGAAATATAAGAAAAATAATAATGGAAAAATAAAAGAGAAACGCGCGCGTGCGTATACCAGTTTCTTCTGTTTCTTGTTTTATACGATTTATATGCATTCAGGTAGGCGATTTTCAATGGAATCCATTTAGTCTTTATAGGAAAGAGGAATAAGTTCTAACCATTTTTCTTCGTGATGTTACTCTCCCCCTGCTTTGTAGGAAAAATTTCCTCCTTAAAGGAACGGCAAAATGATGAGCTGGACAAAAAAGTTGCGAATTTTAAAAAGTGGGCAAACGACGTATAACCGAAGATTTGGGTCGTATAAAAGAATTACTGTGTCACTGCTATGGATACATATGAATCAATACTGCGATGAAATGACGTATAAATGTAAACGATGTATAATTGACAAACGAATAAAAGGTGCTTCACCGTATTTCGATCCTTTCCCTGGGTGTTTTGTCTGCAAATCACCATATTTTATTGTTGTATCCCTAGATTTGGCATTTGTATAGGGTGAATGACTTTATTTTCTGAAGTTCAGTTTGCTCTGCAATGAAAGTGGGGAATGCCTTAATATCAGGTGAATAATTTGGTTCGACTTTTTCCAGAATTTTCTGCGTTAAGTGCATGATTAGAAAAAGAAGTTAAATTTATTTTAGTACTGTTAAAAATTAAGACTAAGATCGTACAGGAAGAATTTTAATATCGTTTATATAGGATTCTCAAAACAAGTTACAATAATTCTCTGTGTGTTTCATTTGTTCTTTTAACAAACATCTAACCTACAGGATGTTTCAGAACCGTTTTTCAGAAGCTTGTATAAAGATTCGCAGGGCCGGATTATCAAATAGGCATAGTAGGCCACTGCCCAAGGTTCCCGTAACTTTGGGGGACTAGTAGAGATGCTTTTGTTAAATTTTCATAGTAATTTAATTTTTTGCTTTCCTTTGATTGACAAGGGTAGTATACACCAAATTATTGAAATCAAAATCAAGTATTTTTTAAATTTCAGAATATTATTCTCAGGACATTTTTCATGTTTTCAAATTCAATTGGAGATAAGCGCTCTCAAATTCTGTTTCGCAGTTGGCTGACTGACTCTCTATCAACAATCCTGACAAACTGTGTATTTAGATTGCATTAAATGTTTTTCAATATTTTACAGTTGTATTAAAAATTTCTTTTAAATTTAATTTTTTTATACGCGAAATATTGAAATCAATTCTTTTGAAGGTGAAATTAAATTATTTGTTACTTCAGTTTTTCTCATTATATGTTATTTCAGTATGTCAAAATATTCGTTACTCAACCCTTTCCCTCCTAACGCCTGATATATCCGGCATTCACATAATAGCCCCCCCCCCCCGAGACGAACGCCGGCTATATCCGGGGCAACATTCGCTACTTAGTTTTTGGATAGCAACGCTCTCTGTCCACATGCAATGTGTGCACTTTTGGTACGGGGTCCATTTCAGTGGGCTACAGCGGTGAAATGAAGATGAGGGCTACCTTCGTTGGTGCACGATTTGTGAGCGAAAGGCCAATGATGCAGCGGTGCCAAACTAACTAACGGGGGTTTCCCGGTATCAGCGCGGGGTTTTTCCGTGCGAATTCATCAAAAGAAAATTCGCCAGCTCTCAATGCGAAAACATTCGGCGAACTTCGAATAATGATCCATGGCGTAC